>CAUYQG010006779.1:0-11214 GCA_963574415.1 Tarsius wallacei
AACCTAAGTAACCATCAATGGATAAATACACAAAGAATATATGGTAGGCCAGATGCAGTGGCTCAGTCTGTAATCCCAGAACTTTGGGAGGCCGAGGCGAGAGGATTGCCTGAGCCTGGGGGTTCAAGACCAGCCTGGGCACCTTGGTGAGACCTCGTCTCTACAATAAGTCACAAAAATTAGCCGATCATGGTGGCATGTGCCTGTAGTTCCAGCTACTTGGAAGGCTGAGGCGGTAGGATTGCCTAAGCCCAGCAGGTCGAGACTGTGGTGGCCGTAAGCGTGCCACTGTACTTCAGCCTGGGTGACAGAGTGAGACTCCAACTCAAAAAAAAGAGAAATATATATATATATATATATATATATATATATATATATATATACCATTTTATATAGAATGCCTTAAGTCGGAATACAGTTTTTAGAAACGTTCTATCTTACATCCTCTTATATCATGGTGTTGGAATTTTTATTAGGATAGATACACAAAATGTGTTCCTATCAATTGTATTACCCTTTGTAATGTTGTATTCTGGCTCTCCCATCAAGACTATTTCTTTATTTGTAAATCTGGACTTGATCACGTTACTTGCTCTGTATAACAGAACCTTAACAAATGTCGTAAGCAGAGATTTGAAAACTGTCTGTGCACCATGTCCTGTTATTTTGATAATCTTGGAAACCCTGTATTAAACTTGGGGAGCTCACCACTTTTAAGTTTAGCCCAAAGCTGCCTCCTTACATGTTTTGGATTTACCTAGAGATTTCTCTGTAACCTTTCATCCTCAACTAACTGGATATGTAAACAAACTGTAAGCTACTTTTGTGCCAAACATCAAGTTGTGGTCAATCAAAGGTGACCAACTGTTCAAACTGGGTCCAAATAAGGCAAACGCTGAGCTGTAACCAAACTGGCTGTTTCTGTATCTCAGTCTGTTTTCTGTACCTCACTTTCCTTTCTCTGTCCATAAAACTTCTTCCACCACTTGGCTACGCTGGAATCTCTGAGCCTACTTTGGTTCAGGAGGCTGCCTGATTTGTGAATCATCTTTGCTCAATTAAACTCTGTTAAATTTTGATTTATCTTAATTTTTTTTCTTTTATTATCAGATAATGAATAGCATACATCCCAGTCATCTCATTCACTACCATGTGGTGGAGAGACAGGAGACAGACAGGACCAGAGCAGGAGAAAGTGACCAGGAATCTCTCTGCTGCAGGAAGCTGGCAGTGAAAACAAAATGATCTTCCCCAAGGGTATACAGGCAAGTGCCAAGCATCCTTCTAAGGCAGGATGCTTCTCCCAGCCTGCAGTACTAGGACAAAGGACTTTCTCAAGGGCATATGTGCATGCCCAGAGCAGGCTCTTGCATAGGGAAGTCTTTTCCAGCAGATGGGACCCAGGAGACCGCTACTAATTCTATGGAGTGTACTGTCTCTTCTGCCTAATAAATCTCTCCTTCTCCCTGCTCTTACTGGCTGAATGTTTCATTCAGTTCTTTGTCTGAGATGCCAAGAACCTGATTTTCATCAGCAGATCACAACCCTGGAAAACCCACATCCCTAGGGGTCCATGTATCCCCCCTAACAGTGACAAATGCATTAGTGAGGCTAGGTGATACAGTGAGCATCTGAAGTCTAACCCAAATTGCCCAATGATAGAAATCAGGAATAAGTCGAGTATTTGTTTTTTAATCCACCAAATTGTAGGGTGGTTTGTTCTTAGTAAATACTATCTAATACATTCAGCGTTTACTTCTTTTTGTGGATCACAGAGTACCTTTTGTTTTTACTCTCTTAAATTTATTCTTATGTAATTCACTAAAGGTAAATAGCTAAAAATTAATTATTATTTATAAATGTGCATGACACAAATTAAATATGGTTTATAAATTAGCTTCATGAAAGACCATATATTTATATCTACTTTAGGAAATATTTAAACTTTTTCAGATTTTTTTTTAACATCATGGCATCTTGGCATACTTAACACTTCAACATAGAGGATGGTGTGAAAAACTGCTATTTCTGCTTTGCTATTTACATATCAACTGGTTTCAGAAGTCAAAGTCCATTATACTAAAGAGAAAATAAGTGACAAATTTAGAGAAGCAAGTATATTATGTCTTAGCTAGGGAAACTGAAAAAGAAAATAATAACATGGACTCTAAATGCTTAATGGATCAGTCATCCCAAGCTTTCATAGCATTTAATGACTGCAGGGATTTCAGTGGCTATAGCCCTATGGGCAGGGTCTGGTACACTTTCCCCAGGGAAATGTGATAAACTCATTTGCTGTAAATAAAATATACTTTAAACTCAAAGGAACATATAGTTTTGATGGTGTTCACTGAGCATTCCAGTGAATAACTTTGAAAACTAAATTTATATGTGAATTGTAAATGATTTATTCAATTATATTGTTGTCATGGAAAGATAACACATTTGCCCTAAAGACTTTCCTCCAAATTATACATATTGAGTGAAGGACACTGTGCATTATGCCAAACTTCCAATCAATTATTTCTAATGTTTATGGAAGTGCTTTCCTTAAGGTGAAAAAAGTATAGTTATGTTTCTAAATTCGCTGTGTTTCAATTATAAAAACTAACTTTTGATAAGCATATCGATTTCTGTAACTTTGTTTTTATATTATTTATCTTGTATCTTCTTCATATTTGATTGTATCTATAATCTTTCTGTTAAGTCATCTTGCAGTATTTAATTTTAAATGGATTATGGAAATTTGCTTAGCTTTTATAGACTATAAACACATATCAATGTGTATAACAGAAAGTAAGTTTTATAGTTAATTGGAGCCAATAAAAATTCTTAAGGACATAGTGTGTGTATACTGATGCATGCCTGCACAAATTTTTAAAAAATGTATATTAAGCCAAAGAAATATAGAAAATTGGGAGTTTAAATTATTACTAAGAATGAATACTATAAAAATATGATTTGAAATGTTTTACCAGAAGACATTATTTTGGCTTTTCTATATAACAGCACAGGAATATAGAGTAAATGGGTCCTAAACTAGGAGTGATGAACTAAGATTTGCCCATGGAATACAGCAATGATAAGTGAGGAATCAGAAAGAAGCACATAAATGGCCAGAACTTCAAAGGACAAGATAATAATTACTATATTTGTAAGTCAAAATACATTATAGTTAATATATTGATAAGTTAATTTTTTAATCCATTTAGAATATTAATCATTTTACTATATATAATCCTCAAATATAACTTTATAGAGATGCAATGTTGAATATACATATTTTCTGTAGGCATTTAAAGCTAGTCTTCAGTTCCATTTCCAACTTCAGTCTTACTACTCTATTATTTCAAAGAATTTATTAAATGAATGCGGGAAGAATAGTACTTCATACACATGAAGATATAAATGACATCTTCCTTTAGACTTTCCAATTTAATTTTCCCTCTAAACACTTGACTTTTTAAACATTTCTATGATTTTTTAAAAAATTGAAATATTCAGTTGTTGACACTTTGTATAATTATTTATGTTAGGATGACTCACACAAAAAAAATAAAGAATAGGCTAATGTCTAATATTTATGAGCTATGACCCGGTCAGCAAACCTTCCATGTGCTAAGTGGATCAGTGACCAATGATCCCCTTTGAGATTTTAATTTCCATATATATAGATGAAAAATTAATATCCAAAATTATCAAGGCACTTACCAAGTAGAGGAATTGAAGCTGCAATCCACATCTTTGACCAAGTTCATCTCTTTTTAATAAGTTTAAAGCTTTCTACAGAATAGGATTTATCTGTGTATTATTGTAATGCTTTTCTTCAATGACCCACTGAATTTAAAAATTGAAATATGTGTTTTTAATTAATAAATAGAGAAATCATATAAATGTTTTTCCACTATGATTTTTAGTTTGTTATAAGTCAGCAATTTGATGCTTAAAATGTGCCCCAGGCCAGGCATGGTGGCTCACACCCATAATCCCAACACTTTAGGAGGCTAAGGCAAGAAGATTACTTGAGGTCAGTAGTTAAGAGACTAGCCTGGACAACATAGCAAGAACTGTCTGTACAAAAACTTAAAAAAAGAAAAAAGAAAAATATCAACCAGACATGACGGTGTACACTTATAGTCCCAGGTTCTCCAGAAGCTGGGGTAGGAGGATTGCTTGAGTCCGGGAGTTTGAGGCTGCAGTGAGCTCTGGCCACACCACTGTACTCCAGTCTGGGCAACAGAGTGAACCTCTGACTCTTGAACAAAAAGTGCCCCAAAGATAATGTACTATTTAAATTATAAAGTGGCTCCTGGAAAAGGTGGAAAAACTAAAATAAGATAACTTTAAAACAAAGCATGACAAATGAAATTGTTGGGTCTAACTAATGCACAGTACCATCAAACATAATTTCCTGTTAAGCAAGCCACACAGGAGTCTTATAGGAAATTAAACTATATATAACACATTTATTTAGAAAAGTTTAAAATCTTAGCTTTAAGGCCTCAAAAACATTGAATAAATCTTCAGATAATTAATATATTCTTCATACTTAATGACTAATATGAATGGCAGATCTGTTATAGCACTTACACTATATTAATCTAAAAGAGTTCATAGGAGCAAAGGAACATGAAGAAAACTGTACACAATTTGCTGTCTGCACAGAATGATCTTCAGTGTCTTCTTCATGGCTAACTAGTAGATATATTAGAACATTATCTAAGGTGCCTCAGATCTTTGTCCAAAAATTTTGCTTTTTGCTTTCTATACCACCAAAAATCTACAGTGTTTATATTTTCTCAGGGAATTTTGATATTCATCACCATTATAGTAATGCATACTGTACTTAATTTGCAAATTAACAGGTAATTAAATTTTTTTTTTTTTTGAGTTGGAGTTTCACTCTGTCGCCCAGACTGGAGTGCAGTGGCTGCTCCCAGCCACCGCAGTCTCGACCTGCTGGGCTCCGGCGATCCTTCCGCCTCAGCCTTCCGAGTAGCTGGAATTATAGGCGCGTGCTACCACGCCCGGCTGATTTTTGATTTATTGTAGAGATGAGGTCTCACCAAGTTGCCCAGGCGGGTCTCGAACCCGCGGGCTCAGGCAATCCACTCACCTCAGCCTCCCAAAGGCGCAGGATTACAAGCTGAGCCACCGAGCCCGGCAGGAAATTAATTTTTAACTAAACTGTAAGTAATCTCAAACCACCATTAACAATACATTTTAACTTGAACTAGACTAACCTAAAATATATTTAAAACTATGTTGCTGAAGTTGAAATATTACAAAATTCTGAAACGTTTCTTAAGACTTATCAAAAACTTAAGAAGTTATTGTTTTATTATAGCAATGATAGCTTTTTTTTTTTTTTTTTTTGAGTTGGAGTCTCACTCTGTCGCCCAGCCTGGAGTGCAGTGGCTGCTCCCGGCCACCACAGCCTCCACCTACTGGGCTCCGGTGATCCTTCCACCTCAGCATTCCGCCTCAGCCTTCCAGGTAGCTGGAACTGCAGGCGCGTGCTACCACACCCGGCTAGTTTTTGATTTATTGTAGAGAAGAGGTCTCACCAAGTTGCCCAGTCGGGTCTCGAACCCGCGGACTCAGGCAATCCACTCACCTCAGCCTCCCAAAGATAGCTCTTAATTAACTCAAATAATGAAGAAACCAGCATATCATATCCCATTTTTCTTTTTCTTTTATTTTAAACATGTGGGGAACCATTTGAGATTCGGTATACAAGTAGTCATCATATAGGTGAAGTTTGGGCCTCCCTTTGGTCCCCAATTCACCTAGTTTGAGATCAGGTACACTTAGTGATGTTATGTCCCACCCCCCCAAAAAAAAAACCATATATGTTGCAGGAATTTTCAACTGCGTTGTCAGCTTAAATTCTCCAGTTCTTGTCTTACGACCAAGAAAAGGAACTTGGACATCAGAGGATGAGTAAAGGAGGAGTTTAAGAAACAGAAAGTTCTCAAGAAAAGAGAGGGGCCCCAAAGGGGTTACCTGCAGTGGGAAGTGCTCTGTATTTTGCTCTCTCCCTTTTAGGGGCGTTCTTCTCATTTGCATCTTACCTGCCTCTCAACCTCCTCGCTGTTTCCTGGTCTCAGCCTTCACTGCCACATGTGTGCCCTTGTCCAAAGTTACTCCATCTTGGTTACCCTTAAGTACGACAGAAAAGCCCACTGGAGTCGAGGGTAAGCCCACAATGCAATTTTCATGTTAACGCTGTTACAATAAGCTTAAATCAAGTTAGGACATTTAGTTGAGCTATTGCGCCTTGGTCCAAAGGGCAAAAAGTTCCTTTGAACAAAACATTCTGGCTTCAGAGGATGTTCTTAACCACATTTTTAATTGCTAGTTACCTTACAGGGGCGGTGTAGCGGCGTTCCCACAGGTGTTACATTTCTTCAAGACACTCCCTGTCTATCTGCCTAGCCAGCTTCTGACTACCTCCTCTCTCATATATATGCATCGTGCTGTACAAAGCAAGTATAATTGACCATGCTTCCTTTGGGAATTTTCCTGCAAAATTCATTTATTTTAACATCAAGAACTATTTACTATTATCAAGAAGATAATTACAGTCCTTCCTCTGTATCTCTGGATTCTTCATCCATAGATTTAATCAATTGCAGATAGAAAACATTTGGAAAAAAAATAGATGATTGTGTTTGTACTGAACATGTACAGATTTTCTTCTTGACGTTATTTCTTAAGAAATACAGTAAAACTATATAGCATTTACATTTTATTTGGTGTTATAAGTAATCTAGAGGTGATTTAAAGGATGTGCATAGGTTATGTGCAGATATGACGCCATTTTATATATGGGACTTCAGCATGTAAATATTGGTTTCCAAGAAAGTACCCTGAATCCAGTTCCCCACTGATACTAGCAGACGGCTATATTTAGATTTAAGGCATCTTTTCTTACCCATTCAAATTATTATTTAAAAAATTGCACAATAGCAATGTAACTAACTTTCCAGGTAAGCACAGAATAAATCTAGAAGATATTGACAAGTACTTATTAACCATCAGCTGAAGACCCCAAAATGCTAAAAATTTGCTATTTGGACTCCTAAATGTAATTTCCAAGTTTTATGTCAAGTGTCCAATTGTTGCAACGTAATTTCTCCAACACTTTTCAGTGTTGAAATAATCTAGATAAATTCTGTCCACTAAAATTCCACTTGAGCCTATTCAATTTCTTATGATTTGGATTTTGTTTGGGTTTGGGGGTTATGCTTGAATAAGACTCAAGTTAATCATTTAGGTACTTAAATGTTCTTAACTCAAGGATTTCTCCTGACAGTCATTTTAAGAACAGCTTTATATTCATCAATTCATCTATTCTACAAGAAATAAATGCAAGGAAATTTTATTCTGCTCAGATTTTTCTGCCTTGCCACCAAAATGCATCCCTTGGGGGCAATTTCCATGCACAAAAGGTCTATACACTACATGGATTTAAGTACTCCTATTTCTCAGCTAAAGGTCAAAGGGTGTTAATCACAGATCCATAATTGTTCTCAACCTTCATTAACAGATGCTGTAGTAAGCTGATGGAAAGGCCTACTTAATAGGGCTTTGCTAGAATGACTCAGGTTGGTTATGAGGACAAAGAAGCAGGGAAGCCTGGAGGAGAATATGCCCTGATGGTATCTATCTTTATGACACCCAAACCTCTGAAGCACTGACAGATATTTGGAACCTGGAAGTTCAAAATCACCATTAGATTTTACTTTCAAGCGTGTTTGATGGTTTCAATTATTGAAAATAAGTGAAAGTAAAAACCTGTTGCAAGATGATTTCAGCAAAGATGTTCCATTTCTTCAAGTATGGTTATAATCTTGCTGTCTAATATTTTAAAACTTTCAAGCCATCTGGATTTATGTAGACCACATTTTTGTAGCATTCTTTTAAAAGAAGATATGTGAAAATAGCAGAGTACTTATATTATAAAACAATCTTTGCATTATTCACATATAATTACACACACCAACCACTTAATTCACAATGAATTATCACAGTTATGTTTTAGCCACTCTGAATATTATGAAAAAAAGAAGAAAGCACTATAATTTCATGTACATTATATCATACATAAGGAATGTATGTATATATGGGTATATATGTATATATACGTATATGTATATGCATATATACACATGCACATTTAATATTTACCAAAAAGAGATTTGATCAAGAAAAAATTATATGTGTGAGTGCTTGTATGTGTGTATACATAGTGAAATTACTATATAAATTAATATTCATTCAATTCAATTTAATACTTTTCTTATTTGTGGTACCACAAAAAACACTAAGCTAAATCTTAAAAAGTTATACAAACATATTAAAGCACACTTATCTTAAGCTGGTTACGTTTTTGAACACACATATGTAACATAAAAGCTGACAGAATAAGATGCATTATTTTAGTCGTACAAAATTTTAAGGAGCTGCAGAGAAATGAGTAGGTAATTTTGGCTGGAGAGCCATAAACTTTTAGGTAATTCTTCATAAAGAAAGTACCGTTTGTGTCAAATCTTTAAAAATGAGTTAAAATATTATACTGATAGCATTGTGCAGCAATATTTCTTTCTGAGTTAAAATGAATGGCTTGTTGGAAGATATTAGATGGCAACCATATGTAATCAGATGTATGTGAAAGTTCTTTGCAAACCACCAGGACAGAGGGGATACTCAATATATAATAAACAGAGAGAAAAGTACAAATCAAAAGAAAGGTGGAATGGAGCTGACATTTCAATGACTACTCAACAGACATGCAGTAATTCAAGTTTTTTTCATCCCTGAGGGTTTCAAGGAGACACAGAAGCATTTTCAGCAGGGGGAGGGCATAGTTTCATTTTAATTCCCAAATAATCACTGATAATGCAATGACAGAGAATATTGGATTGTGGGAGGTGAAAGTGAAAACTGAAAGATGCATTTGGATGCGGTTGCTGAATTCTGTTGAAAAATAAAGGTAACTAAGGTAGTGGCAATAGAAATGAACAAGTAAAGACTAATGATAATAAGGATATAAGAAAGGTAGAACTTGGAAATTGATTAGATGTATGGTCACAAATATAGGAAAGCATCATTCCAAATGATCATGTTCTATTATTTGCTACTATTTTATTTTTTAGTATGAGAGCTCTTCTTCTCCCTTTACTTTTACTACATACCTAATCTTATATTTCTAAAGTAGAAATAGCATTACATAAATAAATATACTGAGAATAGAAGAAGAAGAAGAGCCGGGCTCAGTGGCTCAGCCTGCAATCCCTCACTTTGGGAGGCTGAGGTGAGTGGATTACCTGAGCCCGTGGGTTCGAGACCCGCCTGGGCAACTTGGCGAGACCTCATCTCTACAATAAATCAAAAAATTAGCCTGGCGTGGTAGCGCGCACCTGTAGTTCCAGCTACTTGGAAGGCTGAGGCGGAAGGATCGCCTGAGCCCAGCAGGTCGAGGCTGCGGTGGCCGGGAGCGGCCACTGCACTCCAGCCTGGGCGACTGAGTGAGACTCCAACTCAAAAAAAAAAAAAGAAGAAGAAGAAAAGAAAGACAATAAGATTACATTACTGGTACTTTGATATAAGGGAATAGATATTTTTAAACTCTGTTCCTACTTAATTAAATCATATAACCACTCTGCCTTTAGTGGTAATTCTGTAAATGGATAGTAGGATTGTTAATTATTCTACATTTATTTCTGAAGATCTCTTTTCCAGTTTACGTGTCAGTTTACATGTCAGAAATTACATTACAGGTTTACCTTTAAATTACAATGTGGTGTTAATTCATAATCAATACATTAATCAGTTTATTCTTTCCAATTAACACTGTAAAAATCACTCAGTATCTGAAATGAATTCTTTTTAAAAACCCCATGAAAATTGTCTGTGAAGATCATAGGAAACTATTCTTTGTCACAAATCTGAATGTGCAAGGATAAGTTTTGATATGGTGTCAATGTATCAAAATAACACATTTCATGCTGTGTGATAAAATTTTCACCACTGTCAAACTCAGAAAAATAATATCTTAACAGGTTTACAAGAAAGCAAAACATGTTTTATTATCGCTTTGAATATTTCATAAGATCAAAGGAAGCATTTTTTTTTCAGAGAAAAATCTGTTCTGTTACTGAGAAAAACTTGTTTCGGTTTGAAAAGGTCAGTATTTCTGAGATAAATGTCATATTTTCACTTAAAAAGTAAGAATTTTCAAATTTTCTGGGAGTGAAAAATCCACCATCTAATAGTTGCAATAAAATTGCATTTGCAGATATTCCATTCTGAGTCAATATTTTGAAATTAAAAAATTGCACTTTTTAAAAACACAGGTAAGAGAAACAAATATTGTAATACAAAAGTAATTTTAGTGTCTCAGATGTATATTGTTTTGAAGCCACTGGAGTATAATACATCTTGATTTGAATCCAAGACCTTTTCTTCACTATGTCATACTAACTTTTTTAGACGCTTCTTTTAGTTTGCTAGGGATGCCACAACAACAACAACAAAACAGAGCGGGTGCTTTAAATAACAGAAAATTATGTTCTCACAATTCTGGAGACTAGAAGTTCAACAGTTGGGTGCTGGCAGGGTTCAGTTTCTCCTGAAGCTTCTCTCTGTTTCTTTTAGATGGCTGCCTTTTCACTGTGTCCTCATACGTCCTCTACTCTGTATGTGCACATCCCTAGAGTCCCTCTCTGGCCTAATCTCTTCTTATCAGGACACTAGTCAGATTGGATTGGGGCACACCCCGATGGCCTCATTTTAGCTTAATTACTTCTTCAAACACCATAAATCCAAATACGGTCACATTTTGACTTACTAAAAGTTAGGGCTAGCTGGGTATAGTGACTCACACCTATAATCCCAGCATTTTGGGAGGCTAAGGTGGGAGAATCACTTGAGCACAGGGGTTTGAGACCGGCCTGGGCAACACAGTGAGACTTCATCTCTTCAAAACATTAAAAAATTAGCCAGGTGTGGTGGCATGTACCTGTAGTCTTAGCTACTTGGGAGGCTGAGACAAGGGGATCACTTGAGAACAGGAGGTCAAGGCTACAGTGAATCAGGATCATGTCACTGCACTTCAGCCTGGGTGACAGAGTAAGACTCTAACTCAAAAAAATTAAATAAATAAAAATAAAAGTTAAGGTTTCAACACATGGAGTTTAGGGGGACACC
>CAUYQG010006780.1:0-14363 GCA_963574415.1 Tarsius wallacei
CAATAAATCAAAAAAATTAGCCGGGCCTGTAGCGCGCGCCTGTAGTTCCAGCTACTTGGAAGGCTGAGGCGGAAGGATCGCCGGAGCCCAGCAGGTCGAGGCTGCGGTGGCCGGGAGCGGCAACTGCACTCCAGTCTGGGCAACAGAGTGAGACTCCAACTCAAAAAAAAAAAAAAATGATATAAATGTTTAGCTTGCTCTGTATTGAGCAGAATTAGTTTTTGAAGACAAAAGGAAAGAACTTTTCTTCTCTTAGTGTGTTGTTATGATGATGATATCTACTGATTGCCTTATTTTGTCATTTCTTCCTCTTTAGTCCTCCAGCAGAGGATCTCCCAGGATTAGATGCGTTCTTACAAGCTCCTACTTTGATGATTAACCTTATTCAGTTTTGGAGATAAGTAATTGCTATGGGTCAAAAAAGTGTTATTATTTAATTAGCTAAAAATGCCAATGTCCTACCGATGATATTTTTGGTGACCCGAGAGGTACTATTTAAATTTGGTGGTGGTCAAGCAGGGTTGGTGGTAGAATGGGCAGAGAGAAAAGTGAGTTTTTTTCTCTTCATTATTAAACATCTCTCAAATAGTAGTACCGTTTCTAAAATGAACACATATCGATTCTTTTGGAAGATTTCTTAAAAGTACACATTTCAGTTTAGTTTTGCATTGCAGAGTAATGAGGTGTATCGTCATGCCAAGGAGCAGGAACTGCCATAATTATGAGATGCATTCATGTGTACAGTTATAATTTCTATCTTACGTTCTGTAGATAGAGATATCAAAGCTATCCACATGTCAGCATCGAGGAAAAAACATACCATAGAAAATACCGGTATTTGGAACAGCTCTGGATCATGCCCAAAGTTGGCAAGAATTCAATTAGCTCCCTAAATAGCACTCCCCTGAGCTGCTTAATGGAGAGAAAACCATTAACTGAAGCTTGTAAACAAAGAGAAAGAGTGCGGAGGGTGATTTTTTGATAGGACAGCAGCTAGAGGTGAGTTGCAATATCCCTTCCTAGGGACTAAACTGTCCCGGCAGGGCTCTTCATAAATCAGCTCTTTGCAGGTGACACCTGTGACTGCAGAGCGTCATCTGCAGGGATTTTGTAAGCTCCTGATGTTTTACAAGCTGAGAGAACAATGAGGTTTTGAAGTCAGGAGCAGAAGTCTGGAACTAGACTGTATCTCTCACCCTTCTCCTAGCCAAAAGGAAAGAACATTTGTGCTGGGTGGAAATTAAGTAAAAGGAAGATAGCATCTGGCTTCATACCCTTGTTCAATGTGAGCATCAACAGACCTGTCTACATAAAGTGATTATGGAAAACACAACATAGACACAATTAAATGACAAATGGACCATGTCTAAACACCAAGATTCACTCGGTTCTCAGGAGGTGGTAGAGTCACCTGGTTTCTGATTCTCTGATTGCGAATGTGCTTTCCTAGCAATCTCCCAGGTGACATTGGGTCCACTGGTCTGTGTGCCATGCTTTAAGTAGCAACTGGACCAGCAGTATAGTCATCACCTGGCAGTTTACTAGCAATTCACAGTCTTAGGCTCTCCCCTGGGTCTAGGAAATCCGAATCTGCTCTTTAGAAAAGTCCCGTGTGATTTGCGCACATTAAAGTTTGACAAGCATTGCTGTGGATCAGCGGTTCTCAGCTGTGGCCACACACTAGAACCATTTGAGGATTTATAAAATACAGATGCCTGGGATGTTTCCCATCTCACCTGTAGAGAATCTGATCTGATGGGTCTGTGGTAAGGTCCAGGCATTTTTAAAAGACTCCAAATTATTCCATCACGCAGCCAAGGATCAGAACCACTGTACCAGATGCTGAATCAATCTTAAAGAGAGTAAAGATGTGGAGGATGTCCCTTTACTTGCTGTCTCCTCTACCCAGAACTCTTATTCCTCCATCTTCACGCACCTGGATCCTGGGTGTTCAGGCAGAGTATTCAGCTTGCTCAAGTGTTATTTCCTCAGAGGGAAAGTTCCTGATGATTCTGAAATTACTGTTACCGAAAATATCCCTTAGTCACACTGCATTCCCTTTGTTTTCTTACCTTAACACTCATGCTCATATGAGCTACCTTATTACTTTATTTATATATTGTTTCTCTTTCAGAAAAGAAGGGACCTTAGACACCTTGGTCACAGTGCCTAGGAGATGGTCTTGCACACAGCTAACATTCAGGAAATATTAAATATTTGTGTGCTAATATTTTTTGTGAAAGTAGAGAAAAAAATATTCTGGACTAAGGGAATGGCAGGGGTTGCTAATTTGGGCACGGTATGTACCCAAATGATGAGGTGATGAAAAGATCAGGAAGGTAGAATGTTAGGAGAAGAGGAGAGAGGGATTGGGGATAGGAAGGAGGGCTGGGTTGGCCAAACAGAAAACCTCTGAATGAGAGAATGAGCTGGAGAACCTCACAGATGCGTGAGGAACCTAAGAGGTTAAAAACAGAGAAAGGAGAGAGAAACATTGTTTTGTGATTAGAGAGGCAAAGACTGAGCGACAATTATAACGCTCACCTGAGATAATTCCATTTTGACCCAGGAAAGGGATATTGGGGAAGGAAATAGGTACAAAACATTATGAGGAAAGAAGCAACACTGACCAGATCTAAGTGGTGCTCATTTCTGGGGGGAATTAGAGACGGTTACTACTCCTTTGCTGCTTCTCCCATGACTAGATAGAATCTGCTTCCCTTCCCCTTGACTTGGGTTGGCTCTGCAACATACTCTAAACAACAGAATGTGGTAGAGAAACATTTTAACTTTCGCAGTTTCCACTTTCACACTCTTGGAACCCCAATGCCTCAAGAACAATCTCAGGCTAGCCTCCCTGAGGAAGGGAGGCAACATGAGAAAGAGAAAGGCATGAGGCTACCTGGGGCTCTCCCGGCATGACAACAGAAGAACCGTCCAACTGAGCCCAGCCCAAATTGCCAACCCACAGAAACGTGAGGATGTAAACACTCATTTTATGCTACTCGATGTCAGAATGGCAACAACAGATGACTGATGCACTTTCCCCAAGTTTTGCACATGTGCTTTAGGATGTGGATTCAGATCAGAGACTTTCAAGTTGTGATTCATAAGTTAAAAACAAGCATTAGTAACAATTTTAACTTTATTAAGAATTATAGAGTATGAAGAATTATAAAGAATAAAGAATCATTGTTTTAAAAGTTCCATTTGTATTCTAATGAAGATGGAATTTATGCCAGATGTTCCTAGGATATAAGCAAGCAATTTGTTCCTTTATCACTTTCCAGATCTTGAAAGGTGCTTGATAATATGATGTCTCATCATGATTTTTAGGGCAGTGTGTGCCTTTCTCTAATTTATTTATAATGTATAACTTACCTATTTCTAAGAAGGAATTGAGTCAGTTTGTTGATAATGGTTTGGACGGATGCTCCTTACCAGATGGCTTCAGAAATTTCCAGAAAAAGTACCCACAGTTTTCTCAGTTTTTACTCATACAAGAATAAACCAGGGACTGGAATGAAGAACTAGATCTGATTTACTGTAATATACTATGGAATAAATTGGTGCACTAGAATGCCAAGAGGCATGATGAATACTGATTTTTCTCTCATTTATTCTACACCCTACCGATCTGTTTTGGTTTCTCATCTTCAGTTGTTGAAATAAAAATGTATTTAATTGCTTTCTCAAGGGCTCATACATTCTATTTTATGCCTCTGTGTCCAAAGGTCTATTATTATCCCATGTCTCATGGTCTCTGTATTTGCTTTTTGGGGAACAAAGTACGAGCACATTTCCATAAGTGAAAGGTAAGTTTTATAGTATGCACCAAGTAATATACTAACATCTGTCTGAATGGGTCAGAAAGACTTATGAACATGACAGTCATGGGGATTTTTTTCAAGGCTTCTGTACAAGTCTAGTTCATGCAGTTATAAGGTAAGCATGTAGGGAAATATGCCCTTTACATAAGGGTTTGCTATTTTATTTTAACACAAAATATTTTACTTACAGTGCAAGCTACTTTTATTTGCCCTCAAAAAGTCTGAAATATCTGGCAATAAGAATCATTCTAAATGGAATGCGAATTAAAACCAAATATAATTCACTGTAATAGGGAAGATCAGAAGCATCTATAGAGATATGGAATATTAACATTATATAATTATTCTTTGATAAAGGCACAGTAACAGCTCATGTAAACAGACAACTATCTTATAATCAGAACACTAAAGAACCTCTCCAAACCATTCTTCTAATTCAGCAGTATAGATAAGGTTATAAAGCGATATCCTGTCTAAAATGCACAGGAGGAAAAGCAAATATTTCAAGACCATGATTATATTTTATATGGCTAAATGTTTCTGAGGCTTTGCCTATAAAAGTGTCAGGATAAATTTGTGTCTAATATTAACAAATGCAGTATTAAATTCAGATCGTTATAGCTGGGCACATGTAAGGGGCAAATCATGCATCCAATATTACAGATCTTTCTGTTAGCAATTAGTACAAAATATTGCATTTCTACCAGAGTCCCCCATGCATAATAACTACTGGCTTACTGTCACACACACACACAGACAAAAATCACACACTGTATCCAAACCAAAGAAGCTAAAGCTGAAATGAGTACATTGAGTATTTTTGAAAAGGCCAAAGCTCTAAACCAATTTCAGGTAAAGATAGATAAATTGTCTCCTTTAATCAAATACGGATAAAATGAGTACATACACATTTTTAACAAGAGATAAACTGATATGTTAATGTGTGTATTTCAAATTAACTTTTCTAGATGAATGCCACGGATGGGTCCCTGAATCTGAATTGTATATTCCTCTCTTTTCCTTATCTTCTTCAGGAAGACACTTATAGACTAGCCTGTATTTAGGATTGACACGGACTCCACTATCTTTATGATTTTAAAATAAATATCTTCTAGAATAAAAAAATTAATTTCAGACTCATTAAGAAGGTTTTCAGAAAAACCCTGTTATTTCTTTGAATAGAAGAACAGGTATCTTGTAGACTTTAACTGAGCCTGATGAATTTGTTCCTGTACCAAGTTGTGCTATACATGTATACAGTAAATAAAATTCTATATGTAACACATGTAAAAAGCAAGTTCCGTATAGTTCAAGGTGGTGTGGCTTTTCAAGACACAAGCAGAAACTCTGAAAGTACTGTCATAATAATGAGATAATAACTTTTATCTACACAAGAGTCTTGTATGGCAGGTAATGTGTTGTGTTTTGTCATCATCACATCTAATATTCATAGCAATTCTGTGAGGCAAGAACTATTCATATCTTCATTTCACATATGAGAAAAATAGTCATAATGAGGGTGCTTATGAATCTATAAATAATGCATGTGAAGAACTTAAAGAGAGGAGAGATATAAGGTGGTCATCAAAGTGGTTTTCAGTGACTAGAAAAGCCTAGAATGAAAGATAATTACAGAAACCCAGAATTCAGTCTTGGAATATTTCATTGGAAACTGACACATAATATCATGTCTTTGAAAAAAAATGGCCACATAATAAAAATGACAATATTGCCTAGAACTTATCGAGTATCTGTTATGCTGAGATACTTCACACACATGTATGCAGTATTTTCTATCCATTTTTCCATGATGAAATGAGGTTTAGAAAGTAAACTAATCTAAGGTCATACAACTTGCATGTGGCAAGCTAGGATCCAAACCTTCTTAAGCCAATTCATAACAGTATGCTTCCTGGCAGCAGGATATGGTCTGTCTCAGGGATGTCATAGAAAAGGAGAGGGTTAGACTACTGTACTTATAAGACTTCTTTCCACTTTAAGATCATGTGATTCTATTGTTCTTCAAGGTCAATAAACTTCCTGGACCTCGCTAGAGTGAAAATTGTAATCAAAGTCGAGTTTAGGGTAAAATTTAGCTGAGAACAAAGGCAAGAGTGATCAGCTGTCTCTATGACAATTCAACTGTGCAACTCTTTAATCTACTAATAGAATAGCTTTCTCAATGCGATACACAAACAACTGAAACTGATCCCTAACAACTAGAAAAATCATCTAGAATCAGAGTAATAGTTGCTGTTCTACATGTTGTTAGCCTTGACCAATGCTAAGAAGGTTGACAACAAGAAACTCAAGCGTCTTTTACTAACAAAACAGATGAGGAGAATGTGAAGACAAGATGAACAGAAGTTGCTTTTACAGATTGTCTAACACCTGGGTGTGAACAGCACGTTACAGCTTAAAGCTCTAGAAAATGACAGTAGACATGCTAGTCTTGGAACAAGAACTTACTTGAGGACTAAGTGGAGACAGAGAGAGGATTACATTTAAGGGCTAGAATGGAGTGTGATCACACGTATAACATGCAATGTCATAAACAGATAAACAGCATCTGGGGATAAGTTGATGTTTTTCATCATATTGTAGAATAGGAAGTTCTGCCTTCCTTACAATGATAACCACATTCTATTATTTTGTTCCTATTTCTGTATACAAGGGCCAATAACTTTCACTAGTAATCATCTTTGATTATTACAACTATACAACAATGTTCTAGTGATAATATTTAAGGGCATTATTGTGAGAAGGTCTTTGGTGGCAATTGGCAATTAAAAATAATAATCTTGATTGTGTCTCTGCAGATCAGTATCAAGGCAGGATAAAACTTGAGACCCGCCTGGGCAACTTGGTGAGACCTCATCTCTACAATAAATCAAAAAATTAGCCGGGCGTGGTAGCGCGCGCCTGTAGTTCCAGTCACTTGGAAGGCTGAGGCGGAAGGATCGCCGGAGCCCAGCAGGTCGAGGGCGACAGAGTGAGACTCCAACTCAAAACAAAAACAAAAACAAAAAACTTTCATCTTCGGGTTTCACCAACTGACTGGAAGGTACGTAGTATATATAATTAAGGTGAGCTACCACAATTAGGTAAGCTTACCTCAGGTAGCAAGTAAAAAACATACTTTGTGATCACTTTTGCGATGTTGGCAAGCAAAGCATCTTCTTATATGCTATATTTTAAATAAGTTGTGACTATAAATAATAAATGCTGGGATATCTCAAATACTTCATATGCAGTGATGAAAAAAGGTGACATCAATTTGATATTTATAAAATGCTATTTCAGGTACTTTTTATGAAATAATATCTTGTCAACAGCTACTCATTTTAATTTCTGTTCTCTAGGAGAGTAATCCATTTTACTATGCCACTCATAAACTATTTTAAACCTCACATGAGTTATTCTGTGTTAACTTTGGGTTTACAGAAAATAGGACAACCCCAAAGTTTGTGTTTCACAATACAAAACTTTACTATTAAATACATAATGGCTTTCTTATTCATTCTCAAATTGCAGAAAGGCAGGCAGCTGTTCTCATTTTATAAAATGACTATGCAAACTATCCATGGGGGTTGAAAGAGAGGATGGATTTGTATTAACCTAACTTACTATGGAGAAATCCCGATTTGAGAAATTAATAAAATATATATTCGGAGCTCAACAATATACATAAGGGGAAAACACATTGTCCCAAATAATTCCTAGAAGGAAAAAAAAAAGTTTTGAAGTTAATCTGAGCACCCAGCTAGTGTCTTTTCTCCTGCATTGAAGACAGTCTGTACTTTACAATCTTTGATGAATAAGAATCTATGTTTTAAATCTTAGAGAAGTCCTCATGGTTAGCAGTAAAAAATATATATATATTCCTATCGACCTTATCTATTTAAATTTTTCACTTTGTATTTTTAGTTCATTTTATCTTTATTTTTCATTTTAGTAGAATGGGCTCTCAACACAAAATAAGCAAATAAATAAAGGACTGAAATCATTAATGCTGACTATATTGAATAAACCATGCTTGCTTTATGTGTTTAGCATTGGTAGTCAGCATAGAAGTTAAGAAAATAAGATTTGCAAGACTGACCTGGGTTCAAATCATAACTCTGTCACTGTGAACCTTGAGAAAGTGACTTAACCTACTTAAATTAAGTTTTGTGTTTTTTAATCACACAGTGGGGATAATAAGGAATAAGAATGTTACAAGAATCAAAAAACAACAACAAACACACACATGTAAAATGCTTAACACAGTGCCTGGCAAATGGTAAGCTCTCAGTCAAGGCGAGCTTTTTAAAAAGTTACTATTAAGATGACCCCATGTGTGGTGAAAGAGGGAATGTTCAGAACTAATAGGTGGATTCGTTGTGCAAGCCAGGCACAGTGGCTCACGCCTGTAATCCCAACACTTTGGGAGGCAGAGGCGAGAGGATTGCCTGAGCAACTTGGTGAGACCTCATATCTACAATGAATCAAAAATTAGCTGTGTGTAGTGGTGCACACCTGTGGTTCCAGCTACTTGGAAGGCTGAGGCCAAAGGATTGCCTGAGCCCAGCAGGTCGAGGCTGCGGTGGCCGTGAGCATGCCACTGCCCTCCAGCCTGGGCGACAGAGTGAGACAGACTAATAACCATGGAGGGGATGGACTCAGCTCACTATCTATGAGGGACTCTGGTGTTTACAGACCCATGATTTGTGTATGTTCTTCATGATAGTAATGGAAACCCCACATATAAAAAGGCCAGTGTGCTGCAAGAAATTGCATTTTGGATCCAGTAAAATCTTAGCTTGCTCATTGGCAATTGCCCCTGGCAGTCACATGTCTCTTTTAGCGACTTAGGTGATCAAGGGAAGCTCTTTCACGGTTTCTGCATTTGCTTTGTGTTGCTTGGTCTCTTCAGCAGAATTTTGTATCCCTTTTATAAAGAAGAGCTTAATCTAAATTTATAGTAAGTGAGAAGATCCCTTTCACCATTATACAGCTTACCTGAGAAAATGCAATGATCATGTCTAGGTCATTTATTATGCATTTTTTTGGAAACATGCAAATCCATAATCAAGGTCAATATAAATATGCTTCGTAGAGCATTAACTACAGAGAGCAAAATTAACTCTGGTGTAAAATGTGCTAAGTTATCTGAGTGTTTACTTATTCTAACAGGAGGAATCTTACTTTTGTAGTCATTTTTGTAGTCAGCACCGTATTAGTCATGAGCACCACAGACCACATATATATTCTCCTGCAAAAGACAGGCTACCTTACATCCTCTCCCTCCCAGGCCTTGCCCTATCCCCACTATGATCGCATGGGGTAAAGCCGGTCCTGCAGATCAAACATGGCAGGTGATTCCATTTTTTGATCTCTTGCTCTGATTTAGCTTAAGGACACAGAAACATATTAAAGGTAGCGCGCGCCTGTAGTTCCAACTACTTGGAAGGCTGAGGCGGCAGGATCGCCGGAGCCCAGCAGGTCGAGGCTGCGTGGCCGGGAGCGGCCACTGCACTCCAGTCTGGGCGACAGAGTGAGACTCCAACTCAAAAAAAAAAGAGAATCGAGAATAAGTCAGAAGTATGTCCTCACTTGTGTTTTGTTACCTCATTTCAAAGCTAGAAGTAGAAACTGAGTTCTGGGAAAGGCCAGCATCACTGAACCACACATATTTTTCCACAGCCAGAGACATTTTAAAAGAAGAAAACAGGAGAAAAGTCGAAAGCTACTCTCTATAACAAAAGATGGTTACAATCCTAAAACTATTGTAAGCTAATAAAGGGTGAGGAGAAAATATTCCTAGAGGTAGGTGGGAATCACGAATGCTTAAGAGTAGCATAAGGAAAATCAATATACATAATTATAAACGCTTTAGAAAAAGAGCTTATTAACAATCACAACCTATCATTTAATAATTTTTTTACAGAAGAAAAATGGCTATTATTTATTCCTCCAGAAGAATAGAAATGTTTCCGGGACACAGCAACAAACTGAACACCACGTACAGAAGCTGCAAATACATTTCCTTGTGAGACAAGAATAGTGCAAATGAACATTCTAAAACTGGCGGGACTTTGTAACTGGAGAATCGGCCCTTTTGCTAATATTACATGGGACACATGGTTATTAGAAATCTACATATGGGACAGGGATGAGTTAAGATTTCTTGTGATAAACTTATTTGAAATGTACGTAAAGCATTGCTCCTCAAAACATCAGCATCAAACACTCAAAGCCATTGTTGTCGATGGGCAGAATGCCAATTCCCTTGAAGAGAAATAGTTAGCAAATAATCCCATTATTTTGTTTTTACGAGATTTTAATGTGTCATTGTTTAATATTTGTGCTTCACATTAAACATAATCTTTTTATTTCAAGTTTACTTCTGGATAATTAATAAAATTGACGATTTATAATTCAAAAACTATTTTGTGTTTATAATAGGAATATCGACATATTATCTACTTAATTATGTCCACATTAATAATTTAACTTGAAAACAATATGATTAAAATACTTTGTTAGTCCATTTCTTTAATTACCATTAAAATATGCATTATACTTGAGAAGAGTGTATATATGCATATATATATACACATAAATATATATACACACACCAAAAACTAAATATGATAATATAAACATGTATGACATTACATTTAATCTCTCCCCTCCCATCTATTTTCACGTTTATTTTTATTTTCAATGTAATACACTTTTATTAAAGATGGCTGAAATACAAAGAAAAAATAATTTAAAAGCCTATCTTCCCCAAAACACCCAGTCTTAATTTTTTTGGTGTACTTAAAATCCAGCCTTAGCTGATGGGTACCTTATAAAACTAGAACACACACACAAATTATTCTAATTAAAAGGTTATTATGATTTAGACACAAATAAGATGTTAAAACAAGAAATATTGGCATGCATAAATACATTAAAATAGGTAAATATTGAAACAAAAGGTGCTCAAATAATTTCCTAAGGAAAAGAATGCCCAACCTATTTTAGATGAGAATTTATGGAATATTCAATAATTATGTCTAACTAATGATTTTAGTATACAAACTGCTCTCTCTGTACTGCACATGAGTAAAAATACTCGAATTCATTGTTGTTGCTTCCAGGTTTTGTAATTCAAGAGGCTCATGCCTATAATCCCAGCACTTTGGGAGGCCGAGGTGAGAGGATTGCCTGAGCTCACAGGTTCGAGACCAGCCTGAGCAACTTGTCAAGACCACGTCTCTACAATAAATAAAAAAATTAGAATGACGTGGTGGCACATGCCTGTAGTTCCAGCTACTTGGAAGGCTGAGGCGAAAGGATCACCTGAGCCCAGCAGGTGGAGGCTGCGGTGGCCGTGAGCATGCCACCGCCCTCCAGTCGGAGTGACAGAGTGACTCCAACTCAAAAAATAAATAAAAAGAGAAAGTTTCGAAGCAGTATGCCCATGGATTGCTCTAAAAGTTGGGAAAAGAAAAATCAGTTGTAATTCAAAGCTTAGAGTGTCTTTCCAGCCTATTACAAATTCAGGAGGATTCTAAAAATTTGAACAAACTTGGATCTCTAATCTGTCACAAAGGCAATGCCAGCTTGAGGCAACACTGCAAACCCTGCGATGGACAAATAAAATAATAACATAAAATATGCCTCCAGGAGCTTTGTTGTAGGTCTTCAACGGCCTGACTAAAGCGAGCTGAGGATTTTCTCAGTTGTTCTTGGCTCAGCGGGATAGAGAAAAACCAGCAGGCAAACAGAAGAAGGCGGATAGATAGCGTCAGAAAGAATGAAGAGCAGAACTAGCTACCGCAGAACAGAAAAAAAAAGTCAGTCTTTTTCATCAGAAATGAGACAGAAATGGAACCAAGCCCCGCCTCCCCCCCCAAGAGCTAAGTTAGAGCTAAGTTAGCATACGTACAAACACACTCCCGGCCCTCGCGTGCATGCCAGCGCTTGCAGCCGTCACACTTGCTTCCCGTGGCTCCGGGTCGGCACGTGCAGAGTCCTGTGATGGGGTCACAGGGCACAGGCAGAGAGCCATAGGGGTCACACTCACATTCTTGGCAGGAGCCTCCGGGGCTGCTGGGACTGCCAGTATAGCCAGGGGCACACCTGGATTTAAACAGTGACAAAGCAAAGGAGGTTCACAGCAAGTCATGTTTCCAAGTTGTTGTTTGTGTGTGTGTGTGTGTGTGTGTGTGTGTGTATGTGCGCGCGCGCATGCAGTCTTTTGCTTTGATGCATCAAGAATCTAGATCATAGCTGGGCATGGTAGCGGGCGCCTGTCATTCCGCTCTCTGGAAGGCAGAGGTGTCAGGGTAGCCCTGGGCCTACGTGCCACTGCACTCCAGCCTGGGCGACGGAGTGAGACTCCAACTCAAAAAAAATAAAAAAAGAATCTAGATCAGGGGTCAGCAAACTTTTCCTGTAAGGATCATGTAGTAAATATTAGCCTCAGCAGGACAAGAGGCAAAATCAAAATTATGCAGTGAGAGAGAAATAAAATGTCGACTTTTTGTTGTGGATAGAATTCAGACATCATAATAATAATTGACTAGAAATTATTTTATCATATCAATCTACTAATGAGAAGAATGGAATTCTTCTTGAGGTAGCAAATTTTACTTAATTGGGTTTCAAACTTAGTGTTTCCTACCATCAAATGGATTGTAAATGTTGACCTGGAACCACAGTAGTTAGCTCGAGTGCCATTCAGAATCAGGCAGTGAGCCAGATGTGGCCTGTGGGCAGGAGTCCGTACATCCCTGCCCTAGAACATCAACTTTTTTAAAAAGTCCTCTTTTATAATTAGAGATAAACACAATTTTACATTGACTCCTGGGTTCTCCTATAAGTGTGCATTTTAGAGATTTAAATAAATGAATAATACAACCTGTTAATTTTACTAACGAGGAAAAAGAGGCAAGTCAAGTGACAATACGCTTCTCAGATTTTCTGTTTCATTCTATTTATCTTTCCTTTCTATCATGTCTTCCTCAAGATGGATTTTGTATATGTGTCTGGGTAAGTGGGTTAATTATTTGCAATTAATATATATAAAACACACTGATCTGAAAATTTAGGAGAAAATCCATATGAATGCACCCAAATGCAATTTATTTACTGATTCTTCCACTTAAGTGTATTTCACCATAGGTTATGATACTGGAAGTCTGGTTACTTTATAAGATACTAGCAGGGCCGAATGTTCTAGTCGGCCCAGGACAATTTCAGATTACCTGTTTTTTCTTCTCAATTATTAAAAACACTTTCTGTTTTTCCTAGAGTGCACCACATTGGACAACAAAATTATATATATGGTTTGTGTAAATATAACCAGCAGTTAGAAGTTTTGTTCAATAGGCAAGTCTGGGAGGAAATTGCGGGGCAGTAGGGTTGCAGCCAAAAGTTATAAATACTGGCAACATAATCATAGACCATCATCCGTGGCCTGAGACTGTGGAAATTTGCATGGCTGACAGTAAAAGTTAATTCATCCTGTGCTGGTTAAAAACAGCAAAGCAATTTGTAACATTCGGCTTTTTACATATTTATGTTTTTGATTATTTTCTTTTTAATGTAAAATTACAAATGCTCAATAAAAGTATCATTTAAGTAAGTCCACTTATAGTGCTTTTAACATTTACAACTGAAATAATTGTATTCTAAGCAGGCTCAGATTGATGAAAAGCTCAAAGAGTTTATTACAAGAGTAATGAAAATAAAGTATGGGAAGAGATTTTCTAAATTTCAGGGACACTCAAGAAATTTAAGCAGTTTTAGACCCAGACTGATGGGTTTGGGCAGGTTCAAAGATGATTTAAATGATTTAAGAAGCTTTCAGTAGTCAAACAAATATATGTGGAAGGTTACAATAAAAATTTAACCAAGAACTTTGGTTTAATTTAGCAGAATAAAAACAATTTTTCAGAGAAATATAACTTGATCATTAATATGTTAGAGATGATGAATGCGAAGCTATAACAACATCTGAGAACTGGAAAAACAATTCAAGCCATTTACATTTGATAGTGTATGATCCAGCTGATCTGAATGTTATATGAACTGTCAGTTCTTATTAATTGAACATAAATATTTAAAAATAGATTTTCTGTAATCACTCTGTTTCAATAATTGTCATTTTAGTGTACTCTTACATCTTTCTATGCACATGCTTTTGTATATAGTGATAACTCCAATTTATAAATGTAGCTATACTATAAAACATTTTTTTTTTTTTTTGAGTTGGAGTCTCACTCTGTCGCCCAGGCTGGAGTGCAGTGGCACGCTCCTGGCCACTGCAGCCTCGACCTGCTGGGCTCCGGCGATCCTTCCTCCTCAGCCTTCCAAGTAGCTAGAACTACAGGTGCGCTTTACCACGTCCAGCTAATTTTTTGATTTATTATAGAGATGAGGTCTCGCTTGCCCAGGCGGGTCTCGAACCCGCGGGCTCAGGCAATCCACTCACCTCAGCCTCCCAAAGGCGCAGGATTACAGGCTGAGCCACCGAGCCCGGCTGATAAGTTCCTT
>CAUYQG010006781.1:0-16781 GCA_963574415.1 Tarsius wallacei
TGAAATATTGCCATGCACCTTCTCAGACCACAGTGGAATAAAAATAAATATCAACACCAACAAAATTTCCCCAAAGTCCACAAAGAAATGAACACTAAACAGCATGATGCTGAACAACTACTGGGTCAACATTGAAATCAAAGCAGAATTTAAAAGATTTCTGGAAACAAATGAAAATGAGGAAACGTCTTACCAAAACTTCTTGGATGCCATGAAAATAGTTCTGAGAGGGGAATTTATATCTCTGCGAGCACACATCAGGAAAATGGA
The DNA here is from genome assembly GCA_963574415.1 of Tarsius wallacei. Lineage (NCBI taxonomy): Eukaryota > Metazoa > Chordata > Mammalia > Primates > Tarsiidae > Tarsius > Tarsius wallacei. The sequence continues at coordinate 271 of CAUYQG010006781.1, forward strand.
AAGATCACAAGTTGAGAGCCTAACAAATCACCTAAGGGAGCTGGAAGGAGAAGACCACCAAAACCCCAACTTTAGCAGAAGAACCCAAATCACCAAAATAAGAGCCCAAAGATGGGGACATAGAAGACAAAAATATCACAGAAAACATCAACAAAACAAAAAACTGGTTCTTTGAAAGGATTAATAAGATTGATGGACCCCTAGTCAGAATGACCAAGAAAAAGAGAGAAAAAGTCCAAATAAACACAATCAGAAATACAAAAGATCAAGTCTCAACTGACCCCAAAGAAATGCAAAAGATTATCAGAGATTACTTATGTACACCTATATAGAAAGAAACTTGATAACCTAAATGAAATGGAGAACTTTCTGATATCACACAAACTCCCCAGGTTGAAACAGGAAGACATTGAGACACTAAATAGACCAAAAACAATCCAGGAATTTGACTCAGTCACACGAAAACTACCTACAAAAACAACGTCCTGGACCGGATGGCTTTCCAGCAGAATTCTACGTATAAGGAGGAGCTGATACCAATCCTATTGAAAGTATTACAGGCAATTGAGAAAGACGGAATTCTCCCCACATCATTTTACAATGCTAAATCACACTGATACCCCCACCGGGTAAAGATCCAACAAAAAAAGAGAACTACAGGCCAATATCCTTTATGAACATAGATGCAACAATCCTCAACAAGATTCTAGCAAATCAGATCCAAAAACACATCTCAAAAATCATCCACCATGACCAAGTAGGCTTCATTCCAGTATGCAGGGCCGGTTCAACATTCGCAAGACCAAAATGTAATTAAATACATCAACAGATGTAAAAACAAGAACCACGTGATTATCTCATTAAATGCAGGAAAATGTTTTGATAAAATCCAGCATCCCTTCTTGATAAAAACCCTCAAACACCTATGTATAGAAGGAACATACCACAAAATAGTAAGGACCATCTACGATAAACTCACAGCTAACATATTGCTAAATGGACAGAAAATAGAAACATTTCCTCTGAAAACTGGAATAAGACAAGGCTGTCCTCCCCCACCCCTCTTGCTCAACATTGTGTTGGAAGTTCTAGCTAGGGCAATTAGACAAGAGAAGGAAATCAGTAGTATTCAAATAGAAAAAGAGAAAGTCAAGTTATCCCTCCTTGCTGATGATATGATCCTATACTTTGAAAATCCAAGAGAATCTGTCAAAAACCTGCTTGCATTGATAAACAACTTTGGTAAAGTCTCAGGGTACAAAATAAATGTGCAAAAGACAGTTGCATTCCTATACACCAACAACAAGCAGGCAGAGACCTAAATTAAAAGCATAATCCCATTCACAATAGCCACACACACACAAAAATGAAATACCTCGACATCTTCCTAACCAGAGAAGTGAAAGACCTTTACAATGAGAACTACAAAACACTGCTCAAAGAAATCCAAGAAGACACAAACAAATGAAAAAATATTCCATACTCATGGATAGGAAGAATCAACATTGTTAAAATGTCCATCCTACCAAAGGCAATCTACAGATTCAATGAAATGCCCATTAAGTTACCAACATCATTCTTCTCAGACCTGGAAATGACAATACAGAAATTTGTATGGAAACATAAATGACCATGAATAGCCAAAACAATCCTTAGCAAAAGAAACAAAGCAGAAGGGATCACACTTCCAGACACATGAAAACTTTATTATAAGGCTGCAGTAATCAAAACAGCCTGGTATCGGTACAAGAACAGGCATACAGATCAATGGAACAGGATAGAGATTCCAGAAGCAAAGTCTCAATTTCTCAACCAACTCATCTTTGACAAAGCCTCCAACAACAACCACTGGGGAGAGGAGAACCTATTCAGTAAATCGTGCTGGGAAAACTGACTGATCACATGCAGAAGATTGAAACAGGACCCCTACCTATCACCATACACGAAAATTAACTCTAAATGGATCAAAGACCTAAACAGAAAACCTCAGACTGCAAGAATCCTAGAAAATGTAGGAGACACCCTTATGGAAATTGGAACTGGCAACCAATTCTTGATCAGAACCCTAAGTGCCCGTATCATAAGAAATAAGACAAGTGGGACCTCATCAAACTGACGAGCTTCTGCAAAGTAAAAGAAACCATCAAGAGAGCAGGGAGACAGCCCACAGAATGGGAAAAAATATTTGCCAACTGTATATCTGACAAAGGCCTAACATCTAGGATCTACAAGGAACTCAAATGCGCTGAAAGGAAAAACAAAAACAAAAACAGCCCCTTTAAAAAGTAGACAAAAGACATGAATAGACACTTCTCAAAAGAAGATATACAGGCAGCCAACAGACACATGAAAAAGTGCTCAGCCTCACTCATCATCAGAGAAATGCAAATCAAAACCACATTGAGATACTACCTAACCCCAGTAAGGATGGCCATCATTAATAAAACAAACAGCAAGCCAGGCTCGGGCTCAGCCTGTAATCCTGCGCCTTGGGAGGCTGAGGTAAGTGGATTGCCTGAGCCCGCAGGTTCCAGACCTGCCTGGGCAACTTGGTGAGACCTCATCTCTACAATAAATCAAAAAATTAGCCGGGTGTGGTAGCGCATGCCTGTAGTTCCAGCTACTTGGAAGGCTGAGGCGGAAGGATCGCAGGAGCCCAGCAGGTCGAGGCTGCGGTGGCCGGGAGCGGCCACTGCACTCCAGTCTGGGTGATGGAGTGAGACTCCAACTCAAAAAAATAAAAAATAATAAAAAATAAAACAAACAGCAACAGATGCTGGCAAGGATGTGGAGAAAAAGGAATGCTTCTACACTGCTGGTGGGAATGCAGACTAGTACAATCTCTTTCGAAGACAGTGTGGCAATTTCTGAAAGAACTAGAAATCGACCTTCCATATGACCCAACAATTCCCCTATTGAAAATATACCCGGAGGAACTCAAATTATTCTATGAAAAAGATACCTGCACACATATGTTTGTTGCAGCTCTGTTCACAATAGCAAAAACATGGAACGAACCGTGTTGTCCATCGAAGCTAGACTGGATTAAAAAAAATGTGGTACACATACACAACGGAATATTATGCAGCCATAAAGAAGGACAAATATATGGACTTTGCAGCAAATTGGCTGGATTTTGAGTCTATCATACTCAGTGATTTATCACAGAAACAAAGAACTGAGTTCCATATGTTCTCACTCATAAGATGATCTTGAACAATTATAATGCTATAAGAAAGCAATTGGCAATAGTGGAAAACTGTCAGGGGAGGGGGGTGGGACTGGCAGTTGAGGGAAACTGCTAGGGGAGGGAGGGGCATACCTCATCAACAAGGGTACTTGCATAGTCAACGTTTGTATACCTAACCCTGAATTGTACCCCATATTTTTTAAATAAAAAAATTTTTTAAGTATATATAAAGACATTTTTCTCTTGTTTTTAATCACTCTAACAGATAGTTCATTGTCTAAAGCAAAAATAGTAACAATATATTATGTTTATAGCATCTATAAAAGAAATACGTAAGACAACACTAACAGAAAACATGAGAGGGAGGAAATAAGTGTTCTATTATAAGGCTCTTATGCAACAAGTAATATAATGTTATAATGAAGTAATATAATAATTGAATGTAGACTGTGATTACTTAAAGATGCATACTGTAAGCTCTAAGGCATCATTAAATTTGTTCAAAAGAAGAGTAAATAATAAGCCTATAATGAAGGTAAAATAGAATTATGAAAATAATTAATCAAAAGGAAGGTAGGAAAAAATAGAACAACAAAAAACCCAGATGAAACAAATAGGAAACACCCAGCAAGATGCTAGACTGTAATTCAATCATATCAATAGTTTCACTAAGTATAAATGTTCTGTACACATCAATTTAAAGATAAAGAGAGTCAGATTGGGGAGAGAAAGTAAGACCTAACTATATAATTATCATAAGAGACTCACATAACTATAAAAATATACCTAGGTTAAAAAATAAAAGTTACACCATGCAAACATTAATTATAAGAATGCTGAAGATTCTGATAATTCTGAAGATAAAGTAAACTTAGAACTGTGGGTGTTATGAGAAATTAAGAGATATGTTACATAATGACAAAAGCTTCAGTTGACTGATAACATATAACAATTATAAATATGTATGTGCCTGACACCAAGACAAAAAGGAAGTCCTAACACATTTCTAAGAAATATCATATAGACTGCATTATCTAGCCATAACACATATATGCATAAGTGATCAAATTGAACAGCATTTTGATACTTAAAATGCATTTCTAAGTAGCTTGTGAGAGGAAGAGTAAATATTAATAGAAATTATAATATATATTAGTAAATGTTAAAAGTTATGCAATGCAGCTAAAGGCCGTAGGGAAATGTGTGCATTTAAATTTATCACTTTTTAAAAATCAAGAAATATAGTTTAAAAAACTAACAAGAAATACACTGAAAAAGAAATCTAAGGAAAGGAGTGTTAAGGAACATGAGCATAATTAAAACCTTTGAAAAGACCACAAAAATATACAAAACTCTAGGAAGACTATACAATAAGTCAAAAATACCAATGAATATTAATTATTATGAAAAGGGGAGGATTTACAATTACAAATCCAATAAACATTTTGAATATAAGATAGCACTATGAATACCTTTTCCCAATACACCTTAAGACTTAAAATAATTTTGAAAAGAAGAACTAGCATGTTAATACCACTTAAAAATGAACTGATAATCAAAAGGTATTGTCTTATGTCAACAACTAACTCTCAAATGAATTTTAAAAAATGAATGGATGGTTGGCTAAATGGAGACAGATGTAGAAAGAAGCATGGATAAACAGAAATGTATAATGACAGAGATGATATAGATAGATGATAGATAGGTAGACAGACAGATAAATGCAAAATGAAATATATAAACCAAATGTGGTAAATTTTTGACAATTTGTGAATCTAAATGATGGATATATGAGCAGTTATTTCCTTATTCTTGTGATTTTTCCATATGTCTGTAATTTTTTAAAAAGTTGGAGAAAGTAAATTTTTTTAAAAATGTATTGTCTCAATAGATGGCAAGCTCAGATGGCTACAGAGGTTAGTTTTACCAAACCTTCAAAGAATCAACAACCCCTATCTCATACAACTTGTTTTAGAGAAAATAGAAAGAGGAGGATATAACCTTGATATCAAGGTCGAACGAGAACAATATAAGCCAAATGTAGACATATTCTACTACTTAGAGTGCAAATTAATGCAACCGCTTTGGAGAACAATGTTTCCACTCTTTCTCCCGCAATTCTACTTCTAGGTATATAGACTAGAAAAATTATTTCCTAAAAACACACCTTGCAGCATTATTTGTGATGTAAAGTAATTTGAGAAAAACTGATTACTACTTTAAATGCCCATCAAAACAAGAACAGATAAATGCACTATGAAATATGAATATTATTAAATTAAAATTAAATTAAATTGAGTTATTTAACTATGCTACCCAACAAAGAGTTTCTCTTTATTTTGTTTTATTTTATTTTATCTATTTTTTGAGTTGGAGTCTCACTCTGTCGCCCAGGCTGGAGGGCAGTGGCACACTCATGGCCACCTCAGCCTCGACCTGCTGGGCTCAGGTGATCCTTCCACCTCAGCCTTCCAAGTAGCTGGAACTACAGGCATGCGCCACCACGCCTGGCTAATTTTTTGATTTATTGTAGAGATGAGGTCTCGTCAAGTTGCCCAGCCTGGTCTCCCAAGGTGCTGGGATTATAGGCCATGAGCCACCGCGCCTGGCCTTATTTTTTTAACTTTATTTTATTTTATTATAGAGATGTGGGGTACAAGTCAGGATTGGGTACATAAGTAGTCTATGTGTAGGTGAAGTTTGCGCCTCCAACTGGCCCTCACTTCCCCTGGTTTAGGACCAGGTACTCTGTTTTGTTACGTGTCCCGCTACCCCCATCTCCTGGCAGCATCCCACAACTGCTGATCCCTCCCTTGTGCTATTGTGATTAATGTTCAGGTCCCACTAATGCGTAAGAACGTGTGGTATTCGGTTCTTTGTTTCTGTGATAGAGCACTAAGTATGGTGGTCTCCAACTCCATCCAATTTATTGTGAAGACTATGACTTTGTCTTTGTCTTTATAGTCTCCAAGTCAAATTTTATACCAAAAAGTTGCAGAATTTACAGTACAACCATGATACAGCTACATATATGATGTAGTATGGCGTTAATTTGAAACATGCAAAAGACTACTGTACTATGTTTATAGATACATACATACATGCAAAAACCATAAACATATGCATGACTGTAAAGCACCGAATAAATGACAATGGTGGCCATGACCCCTAGGGAGAAGTATCAAGAAGAGTAACACAGGGAGAAATATGTCATCTATTTTAAAAGTCGAAGCAATAGGGATACATTGAAGATATTGTGAGTTCAGTTTCAGACAAAAAAAAAAAATTCGAAGTAAATGTGACATAGCTTATGAGTTCATTAAACTAGGTGCTCTGAATAGGGTTGTTTGTATTATTCTCTATTCTCTGAATATTTGAAATATTTCACAATGGAAAGAAAAAGAGAACGAAGGAGACAAAGTAACGGAGATTTTTGCAGATGATAGAATTATATAACTAGAAGAAAATCATTAGAATTAATAAAAGAGTTCAATCAGATACAAAATAAATATTCTCAAATTAATAGTATTCCTAGTTATTTGCCATAACAAGTATGAGTGTGTGATAGGGGAAAAGCAATCCCTTTTCAGTGGCCAATAAAAGTATAAAATATCCTGGAAGACATTCAATTCTGGAGGACTTCACCGTAAGAAACAAAGTACTGAGAAATTATATACCAACTCTGGAATATGATACACATGATATATCAATGTTACCACTTTCAGATGTGGAATCTGAGGCTTAGGCAGGTCAGAGATTTGCCCAGCTAGTTACCCATCACTGGCATCTTCAGGGAACTTCACTGACACTTGGTCCCGCTGCCGCGGAAGAACATTCTCATGATGTCCCTCTAAAAGGAGTCTCAGCAGTGTGGGTAACATTTCAGTGTGATGCGTGAAATCAACCTCTTTTTTCTAACCGATCACTTGCTTTCTCTCTGCTCTCTCTGCCCCACCACACTACGTACCTCCTGGCAGAGCTAAATTTTGTGAACTTCATTTTCATCCTAAGCCATTTACCTCTGAGCTTTAACGAGAACTCAACAGAGCCCTTGTCCTTCGCTGGCTAATCATCTGTGTGAATAGTTACATGTTCGCATTAGCGGTTCCAACCCTGAGTAGAATGCAGCATCAACTTCCCAACTTCAGCTGTGAGGAAACCCCAGGAGTAGGATATCACTTCCCGGGTCACGACCTAGCACAGACAGAAATCAGGTCCATCTCCCTCATGCACGGGGAGGTTTAGGTCCGATAATGCCTTTCCCGCATCCTAACCCTCCCAGAAGAAAGCCAAACTTCCCAGGAGAGGGGAAGTTAATGAATTACTTAATACAGACTCTGGGTTGAAAGCCTATCCTATTTTTAATTAACTATAAGGGAAGCCTGGCCCGACCCTCAGGCTCAGGGCTTAAAACATGAACTTGGGCCGGGCGCAGTGGCTCAAGCCTGTAATCTCAGCACTTGGGGAGGCCGAGGTGAGGGGATTGCCTCAGCCCACAGGTTCGAGAACAGCCTGGGTAACTTGGCGAGACCCCAACTCTACAGTAAATCAAAAAAGAGTCGGGCGTGATAGTGTGCCCCTGTAGTTCTGGCTACTTGGAAGGCTGAGGTGGAAGGGTCACCAGAGCCCAGCAGGTTGACTCTGGGGTGGAGCGTGAGCATGCTGCTGCACTACAGCCTGGGCGATGGAGTGAGACTCCAACTCAAAAAAACAAAATCAAAAAACCATGAACTTATTATTTTGCTTTTCTTGCACTTTTCTGAAACTCACAAGTTCCAGAGCAAACGCTGTATGGGTACCTAGAGTGCACAGATCCCATAAAAGGCACAGAAGGCTGCGGGTGGTGTTTTGGGAGCTGGTCAAAGCTAAGGGTTTCTTCTTGGGGATAGGGGATTGGTTTTACAGCAGGATGAGATGTAGATTTCAATAGGATTTCCTTTATCAGCAACATCCTTGGGTAGAATCTAAAGCCCCATGTACACAGAAGTCATTTTCCGCCAAGTATGAGAGTCAATAAAATAATCCACATCTAAACTTTAAATCAGACAAGCGTGGATGAAGTCAAAGGAGGATTTCTGGTATGGATGGGAGAAATGCCCCAAGGAAGCTAAAGAACATCGTTTATTCATGGTGACTCTCCAAAAAGGAATGGCGTTTTTTAAAAATGAGGCATTTTCTAGTTATTAACCAGAAGATGGCAGCATAACTCAAGAAAAGAAGCCAGGTTCCTTTATTCTTTAGATCGATTTCAAAGGCTCTTCATTATGCCAAAGAGAAAAATATCCTTTTTACTCAAACAATTGTTGCTGGGGTTGGGGGCGTTTATGGGTTTCCAGCGACAGTAGTTGCATTTTTAGTGCCTTCTGGTTAAAAATAAATGCTATATGACAAAGCTACAATTAGCTCATTACAACTTTTGAAGAAATGAATATTTTAATAGTCACGCAAAAACATCGACATACTTTTGAAGCATAGAAACACAGTAGAACATTTGTGTGAAGAATAGTCACATCCACTCCAGACAATCCTTGGCATGCCTGTGCAGCCCCAGACCTTGGCTTTATGCTTCCCAGGGGTCCTTAATCCACACGTTGAGACCACCGCTTTCGTCAGCCCTTGCTCCCTCTCCCTCCCACCCAGCAGTTTCCTGAAAGCTTAGAGAAGCTGAGAAAAGCTCAAAGGACGAGTGGACCAAAAGTCCCCATTTTCTGCATAGGACTAAGTCTTAAAACTCCAAAACCTGCTTGGTATAAATCACAAGGATTCTGGCACTGCTGTTAACTTTGTAATGCAGAAGACATCATGTAAAACTCTGTGGGAGAGAAGAGTTCCCCAATGAGACAATATTTATGGTTGACAAAAATACAAGATCTGGAGTCCAAATGCCTGAGTGGGAGACAGGCATTGCTATTTCTGTTAGCTGTGTGATCTTGGATATGTTATCCAACCTCTCTGAGTTTCTATTTCCCCATCTGCAAAATAGAAAGTATATTTCTTGTTTCCTGGAGTTTTTGTGTGGACTAAGTGAGATCATCTACGTAAGGCAATTGAGGTAGTGCTTGGCACATGGCAAGATCTTAAAATGTTGGCCGCCATTGTTGTCATTACTGGCATGATTATCATTGCCATTACTATCATTATGATGACTCATATCACAGGAGTGCATCACTGAACACTGGGAACTTCAGGAATGAGGTCTCCTTTAGGGAACTCAGCAGGGAATGGTGTCATAACATGGTTGACATCTATTCATCCACAATGTCCCTTAGTTTTCAACATTTCCAAAGTGTCCTGATAAAATAAGGGCAACATTTCATCCTTGACAATGCTGACACAAGGTTTCCTGATTCAAGAACTCAGAGAGCAAAGCATCTTGGGAGGACTGGCTTCCACCACCGCTGGTGTTGGGGCTGCCATCCCCGGAGAGGCTACTCGCAGCAGATGATCGTGACTGAACTGTTTCTGCAGGATGTATGGCTGTCTGAGCACGGGAACATGTAGATATCTGGGACTGAGCTTCAGATTTTAAAAACCCATCTGAAAAGTTGAACCCTATGTCCAAGGAAAGGTCCTAAGCCTTCCTTTCCAAAGGTCTCCTATTTGTAAGAGTTATATTCTCCCGTGTATTTCAGTTTCTCACCCTCAGTAACAGTGAGCCTTTGGCTAAAGTCTGGCCTGTAAGAGCAACATGGAATAGACTGAAGGAGCAACCTCCCTGGACTTCACCCAGCCACACATTCCTTTCGCAAAGTGACCAGCAGCCACCATAAGCAGAGACATTGCTGAGACACCAGACACATAAGCTAGTGTAGACAGAAGAGGTAGACCATTCACTGGAGGTGAGAACCCATGGTGTTAATTCTGTGTCAAGGTGGTAAATGAGAGGCCGTTAGTATCACGGACACTAAACTATCTGGACCATGGTGCTTCAGGGCTACCGCATAGCCACTCACTCGCTTTTCATTCATAGACCAAAAAGCTTGCTAAGTGCAATTCACAAAGGGGAACAGCAGAGGGGTAAGTGCTCAATTTAAGGGATAATATGGTCTGGGTTAAATGTGGCTACTGCCCTGCCCTGACCCATGTTGAGGGCTTCAGAGGGCAGCCTCAAAGAGGCATCCTTAAAACCCAACAGGATGGACTGTCTATCTCACATGTCCCAGGACCAGGAAGAGGCAGAGTAAAATGGACTAAGGAAGCAGCCCCACAAAGATGTAGACAGGTCTTCTCCATCACTCCGCTGATTGTTTTCCCAGAAGGACAACAACATTCCTGGCTGACCAGGGACCATACTGATTATCCCTCCAAACTATTAAGTGAGAGAATAACAAAAGGTAGTGCTATATCAGCCCTGGCATGAGAAAGCTTCTGGAATCAAAGAAACAGCTCAAGCCATGGATTGGTTCAGAGACCTTAGCAGTAAGACCTCTGGGCTCTTTCTCTAAGCAGGCACCATTAATGCAATAGAGTTTACTGCTAATTTTCTTATTTTATTTTTAGAGACAAGATCTTTCTTTGTCCCCCAGATGGCTACAGTGACACAATCATAGCTCAGTGCAGCCTGTAACTCCTGGACTCAAATGATCCTCCTGCCTCAGCCTCTCAAGTAGCTTGGAATACAGATGTGTACTGCCAAGCCCAGCTAATTTTTTTTTTTTTTTGAGTCGGGGTCTCACTCTGTCACCCAAGGCTAAAGAACAGTGACACTATCACAACCCACCACAGCCACAACCTCCTAGGCTCAGGCAATTATTCCATCTCAGCCTCCCAAGTAGCAGGGGCTATACCACACCCAACTAATTTTTTTATTTTTGTAGAGACATGGTCTCGCTATGTTGCCTAGGCTGGTCTTGAACTCCTGGACTCAAGCAATCCTCTCATCTCAGCCTCTCAAAGTGCTGGAATTACAGATGTGAGCCACTGCACCCCGCCAAGCCCAGCTAATTAAAAAAAAATTTTTTTTGTAGAAGTAGGGTCTCGCTATGTTGCCCAGGCTGGTTCAAACTCCTGGCCTCAACAATCCTCTCACCTCAGCCTGAGGCGTGAGTCACAGCACCCAGCCATCTGCTAATTTTCATTAAAGGTTCAAGTTCTCAGGAAAGATGACCAGACTTACCACCCTCAGTCCAATGTCTCCATCCTTGGATGAATTAGCTACAGTTAGGTTAGGGTGACAAGGAGTCAGTACAACACAGACACAACTGCTAGGAGCGTTATTGAGTCTCTGGTAGCCATGACACATTGTGATGCCTGCAACAGCCTTGGAGCTCATTCCCCTGCTGTATTTAATTCTTCTCTTCCCGCAGGCCCTCACCCAAGAACAGTCCCCAGGAGGTCACCCTCATCTGAGAAAAGCCTGTAGTCAGTTACTTACTTATCATTCACAAGTTTCCCATGCTGGTGGATCTGATTTTCCATCGTGAAGTTGATCGTGGCACCATACACGTGCTCACCGAAAAACACCTTCATTTTAGACTTGTATTCTTCGTCTTGAAAATACCGGATCATATCTGGGAACCAAACTGTCAGTCCATAGTAACTGTGATAGAGAAGACAGAAGGTTGAAGCAACAGCACGATCAGTTCTTTCATGAGCAGAGCCTGCATTATTGACTTGATAGAGATAAAACTCCTGTTCAATGTGTTAATTTGATTCATATTTAAAAACCTAATAATATAACTCATCATATTAATAGATCTAAGGAAAAAACCATGACCACTTCCATAGATACTAAGAAGGTCTTTTATTTTTTTTTAAGAAAAAGATAACCACAATATTCATTTCCAATAGAAACAAAAACAGACTAGGGATTGATGAATGCTTCCTTGATACATAAGAAAACACGTCTCAGCTAGAATCTAAATGAATAGGGAAACACTAGCAAGAAGGCCCTGGTTGAACGAAGTGTGGTACTGTGCTGTGTTACTGTCGTCATTCCCACCAACCTCAGGACTAAGACAAGGATGCCCGTGATCACCATCACAACTTAATACTTTATTGCAGGTCTTAGCCAACTCAGTGAGACAAGAGAAAGAACATCAGAATGTAAAATTGCAAAGCGAGAGGTAAAACGATCTGTATTTGCAGTTAATACTTTATGCATGAAAAACACAACCATTCAAAATCATAGATGTTAATCTCACCTATAATAAGACAAATGCAAATTAAAATCACATTGTTACCATTCTCACCTGGCAAGTTGTCAAAACCTTAAGGGTTTGCGAAAATATTTTGTGGTGAGACTGCAGACAACAGGCAGTCACATGCATTGCTGAGAAAGGAACAATACTGTACAATATCTTATGAGGGGGCGTTGGCCGATGCCTAAACATTGAGTGATGAACGTGCCCCCTCTGATCACCTAATTTCATGTCTAGGAATCTATTCCACTGATAAACCAGCCCAAATACAAAGTGGCCCACAAGCACGGTTACTCATTGTGGTATTGTTTGCTAGAGCAAAAGTCTAGAAACTTCCTCAGAGTCTAGCAGGAAGGCCCTGGTTGAATAAAGTGTGGCGCTGTACTGCGGCGTGCTCTGCAGATGTACTATGCCACTGTGAAGAAAAACGAGGAAAGTCTCAATTTACTAGCAAGGAGAAATCCCCAGAATATATCATTAAGTACAAAAACCAGTTGCAAAACAGTGTGTCCTTTGAATAAGAAAAGGAAGAAGAAGCAAGAATATGTATATAATTATTTGCTTACATTTGTAAAAAGAATCACTGCAATGATAAATAGGAAAATTTTTAAAAATGTGTATAGAAGGCAGAAGGGAACAGGTGGAGGTGGTAAGGATTGATGCAATATGTGCCAATATTTCAACATCTGAAATGCATTACCTATTCAGCAGAATTAAATTACACACAAATAAATATAAAAACACAGTGTTTAAAAACTACCAGTGAATTGCCACATTTGGTTTCTAAAATGTTCTCTCCTAGTTCGAACTGAACGAGAGAAGGGGAGCAGGGTCAGGCTTCCTCCATACCTTTTCCTGTTGGGTTTAGAAGGTCAAGTCTCTAAGAATAGGTACTGGAAAACATTAGGTCTCCCTATGTTTCTCCCACAATCAAACCGGTCATTTGAGCCTGTTTAATTTCCAGGAGCGAAGGCGTGTGTTTTTGAGCACAGGCAGTGGTGAAAAAAGCAATTTTATAGACGGAAGTTTAAAATCTTGCAAATAGTCCCTAACTGATGATTTGCTGAACACTTGTTATATGTCAAACTATTGCAAGCAATTTATCAATATGCAGAGAAACAGTCCCGTAATGCCTAAAAGCGCGCCCCCCCCCAACTCACATAAAAAGAAGAGTTATGTTATTTGGAGGTTAATGTAGTGACCGGGCTAGAGCCTGCTGTTACAGAGAGGAGCCAGCTAATCACCAATCACATTATATTTCAGTGTTCTTTATTGCAGAGCACAGTACTGCAGAGTATTGCGTTTCCATCAATGTAGTATGATGCCTACTCAGGACCTGTTTCCCTGCTTCTTTGTGAATAAAAACTTGATTTTATTAGGTGTCAACCCTCAAGAATGATACTAGCATCTTGAGGTCAAGGTAAATCCCGATTAGTCCAAAATCACTGGGAAATTCCATTTCCTTGGCCAGTGATTAGTTTAGACAGATGGGTTTGGCAAAAAAAAAGGAGGAAAAGTTAGCTGGGGCTCAGCAATTAACAATTAGTTAATAGCAAATAGTTAACAATGAGCAATTAACAGTGAACAATGCTGAACCACTTACTTGAAGTTTGCTAAGAGGGTAGATCTTAGGTATTTTCAACACACCCACATACAAATGGTAACTATATGAGGTGATAGATGTGTTTATTAGTTTAATTGTGGCCATTATTTTGGCATCTATATATATCAAAACATCAAGCTGTATACCTTAAATATCTATAGTTTTTATTTGCAATTATACCTCAATAAATGTGGGAGAAAATTTTAAAAAGAAAGTCTCTTCCTTTGTGGAACATTTGTTTCCACGTCAAAAGTAGGCCTAGAAGAGCACAGGCATCTTGCAACCACAATGAGAACTAGCCCGAGACTGAAACTTCTGGAGCCTGCTTCTCTGCAGAATTCTTGTTACAAAGGATAAAAAGTTTCTTCCTTGTAGAAGCCACTAGGGTGGGTTGCCTGTTACTTGCAGCCAAAGCGTCCAAACTAATACAAACTCCATGAGTTGGAACCAATTGTAATCTTCAAAGTATACTTGAGGCAACTGAGGCAGAGGGAAATTAAGGTACTTAAGTAATATAGAACTTACCTTAAAGCCATGGTAAACCAGACCACAGCCAAAATCAGCGTGTTCATTCTGTAGGGCCCCATCACACAGTACAGCGCATTATCCCAGACCTAGAACCCATGCCGGAGAAGGATTGTTAAAGGAAAGAATGTGCGGCTCAAAATAGCCCATTTTTCAGATTTTCTAATAAATTTCCCAAGAATGCATGGAGATAATGGGCATTCCATTAGCTCCCAGAGGCAGCAATCAGTCCCAATGAGAGTAGACTCTATTCTTACTGGCTGATCTCGCACTCTAACAGTCCGATGGTATTTTCCCTAGGAACTCGATATTCCACAAATGTGACTGAAAGCACACTGAGTTAGAATTTCAGGGCACTAAATAACCTTGAATGGTGAGTTCTGCTTCCTGCCTGTGGACACGGGTGATATTCCAAACATTTATTGACCATACACCGCGAGCACCATCCCGTCTCAATAGACTCTGGTCTGCTGGCTGCCTCAGTGCTCAACAGCTGACTTGCTCCCTGCCTGTAGGAGCCAGTGCTCCGGAGAAATGGTATCGCCCTTTATGAAGAATCTTGCTCAGAAATCACTAACAAACCTCAAGAGGCCATTTGTTTCACTCACTTCTTCCTTCCTATGGATTATTTAAAGAGAAGTTGCTAGTGAGAAGGGCATGTACTCAGACATCCATTTTACCTGTGTTCAAAATCCCTGCTTTGGGAAGGAAGAACAAAGAAAAGAAACTAAGGTTTGGAGAGCTTGTGCCTCAAGGGCACACAGCAAGTTAGAGGCAGACATGGGCTAGGTCCCAGATATACCCACCTGGGTTGTTTCCTCTCCATCACACTGCCCTCAGTTGATGGGGACATTCAGGGTCTTCATTCTTCACCCACTAAGGTTACAGACTCCCATAGAGCCACCCTCTCATCTAGCCTATGCTCCCAATCATACCTGCTTGAAAATAGTCTTGAATCTGACCAGCCAGCGCTGGTACCAGGTTCCTGTTGAACTTTGGATCTCAATGAATTCATCCATTTGCTTGGGAGTTTTGATGTGGGAAACCTAAAAAGCAAAGATGAGCTAGAGAATCTTCACTCCACTCTGTGCCAGAATTTTCTTTTCAATGTTTAGTTTAATGTAACTGACTTTATTAACTTAAAGCTAGAGGAGTCCTTTGATGATCCTCTGGTTCTGTGACTCTTTTTTTATCAATATTTTTTATTATGATATTGTGGGGTACAGTTAAGGGTTAGGTATACAAATAGGCTTTGTTCAGGCATCCTTGTTGATATAAGAGGTGTCTCCCCGTCCCCAGACAGATATTGACTACCGTTAATCCCATCTCCCTTCCCCCCCATAGTTTCCCACCACTGTCAGTCATTTTCTTATGGTAATACATTGGATGATCAAGGTCTACTATATGAGTGAGAACATGTGATACACAGTTCTTTGTTTCTGGGAGAGGTCACTCAGTATTATAGACTCTAGTTCCATCCAGGTTGCTGCGAAATTCATAATTTTGTTCTTTTTTATGGCTGCATAGTATTCCATTGCGTATATGTACCACATTTTTAAAATCCAGTCCTCTTTTGATGGACAGCACGGTTGCTTCCAGGTTCTTGCTACTGTGAACAATGCTGCAATAAACATACGTGTGCAGGTATCTTTTTTATAGAGTGATTTGAGTTCTTCAGGGTATATTCCCAGTAGGGAGATTGCAGGGTCATATGGGAGGTTGATATTTAGAGGTTTTAGGAATCACCACACTGCTTTCCACAGAGGTTGCACTAGTTTACACTCCCACCAACAGTGTAGAAGAGTTCCCTTTTCGCCACACCCTCTCCAGCAACTGTTATTTTTTGAGTTATTGATAATTGCCATTCTGACTGGTATCTCAGAGTGGTTTTGATTTGCATCTCCCTGATGATTAGTGAGGTTGAACATTTCTTCACGTGTCTGTGGGCTGCTGGGATGTCTGCCTTTGAGAAGTGTCTATTCATATCTTTTGCCCATTTTATAATGGAGTTGTTTGTTTTTTTCTTTTCCGCACGTTTGAGTTCCTTGTAGAT
>CAUYQG010006783.1:0-11494 GCA_963574415.1 Tarsius wallacei
TTTTGAGTTGGAGTCTCACTCTGTCGCCCAGACTGGAGTGCAGTGGCTGCTCCCGGCCACCGCAGCCTCGACCTGCTGGGCTCCAGCGATCCTTCCGCCTCAGCCTTCCAAGTAGCTGGAACTACAAGCGCGCGCTACCACGCCCAGCTAATTTTTGATTTATTGTAGAGATGAGGTCTCACCAAGTTGCCCAGGCAGGTCTCGAACCCGCGGGCTCAGGCAATCCACTCACCTCAGCCTCCCAAGGCACGGGATTACAGGCGGAGCCACCAAGCCCGGCGTGACTTTATTTTAATAGCCCCAAACTGAAGACAATCCAAATGTTTGTTAACAGGCGGATGAATAAAATATGGACTAGCCATACATCTATTACTATTCAGCGATAAAGAAATAAACTACTGATACACATAACAACATGAATGAACAACAAAACAGTATGCTGAGTGAAAGTAGAGTACATGCTGTATAATTCCACTTAGATAAAGTTCTAGAAAACACAAACTAGTCTATAGTGATAGAAAGCAGACTAGTGTCTGCCTAGGGATGGAGGGTGGGAGATGGAAAGAGGCACAGAGAGGGATAAGGCTCAAAAGGAAACTTTTAGGATAAGGTTTATGTTTACTAACTTAATGTGAGAGTCATTTCAAGAGTGCATACATATGGCAAAACTCATCAAGTTGTACAATTTTAAAGCAGGTTTTTTGTCTGTCAATTATCTCTCAATAAAGGTAAATGAAAAAATAATAATGAGTACCATTTAATAGGCATCTCCTTTGTAGGAAAAAAAAGACTTTATGTAAATAATTATCACTCAAGCTAAGTATTATTTAGCCCATTTTACAGATGAAGAAATGGGTCAGAAAGCCAAGGTGGTCATGCAACTATGGTCAAGTCAGGCTCAACCCTAGGTCAAATGTCTTCAAAGCTGGGGAACTTTTCTCTGTGTTGTGATGCCCTTCCACAATGGCAAAGTCCCAGCCTGAAGCCACAGGTGACAACTCTCTGGCCTAAGCAAGCCTTTTAGGAAGAATTCAAAGGAGGGTAGGGGGCTAGGGCTATAGGAAATCTCTGGCATCATTGAGATGACATCCTCTCCCTCCTGAGCTGCCATTGCCACAAATTCCTTCCACAGCCAAACCCAGTCCTTCAGAGGTTCTGGACCAGATGGCTAGGCCAGAAGTGGGCTGTGCCTGCTCCGCAGCATATCCTTGCCTCTACTGCCATGTTGGTTTGACGTAAAAGACCCTGACCAGAGAGTCGGGAGAACAGACTCCAGTTCCACTTGTGCTGTAAACAAGGCCCTTCCACTTCCTCAATTGAAAAATGTGAGAGCTAATCAAAAGTCCCCCCAAGGAACACTTTGAGCCCCAGGACACCCTTGCCTCTACTGCCATGGTGATTTGGCATAAAGGAAGCTGACCAGAACAGTCAGGAGAACAAACTCTAGCTCCACTTGCGCCAAAAACAAGACTCCGCTTCCTCAATTGAAAAATGTGACAGCTAGCCAACAAGTCTTCCAAGAAACTCTTTCAGCCCTAGTTCATGCTCCCCAAGTGCCCTGCTGAACAGAAACTGAAGGCGGAGCACCACCCCCACTTCACTCCCTCTGCCACTCTGCCTCCTCCCCTCAGCCCCACCTCTCTGCAAGGATCTTCCAGAATCTGAGGCCCCTTACCCCCATCTGCTGCTTTCTTCTCCAGTTAACAGGTTAAGCACTTGAACTCTGTGTTCAGGGGTCTGGGAACCTTGGGGCACACAGCAACTTGAGACATAATTTCTCTCTTTAGTGTTTTTGAAGGAAAGGCTAGAGATGAGTGATTACAGGAGGAATGGGAAAGAGAAAGTTGTGTGCTGCCTTGAAGTCAGGAAGAGCCTTCTCTTGTCCCTGGTCAGATCTGTATACCCAAGACTGGGCCAGAATTTCTTGTCCAACAGACTGAGATATTTGGATGTGCACATAGTAGGCTTTTAGTAAACATTTGTGGGACTAAATTAAATCCCTCCTGCCAGAGGAATAATCTTTTCCCTTGTCATAGAGGGAAAAATCAAGCATGTTTATCTCAATGTGCTCCTCTGGAAAGAGTTCTGAGAGTCCAAAAGCTGAAAAGTTCCCTACTTATAACTAGTCAGGAGATCCGGGGGCCCATCGGCATTGCACCTCACCTCCTGGGGCATCAAATGAACAAGAGCACTATACTATAAGACTCTAGAAATTCTCCCAGCTCTGATGCTATCTTACTCTGCAAGGAAGAGCCCTTGGGACTTGAAAGGAACAGTGCAGCATTTCATAAAGCTCCAACCACTTTGAGCTGCAGCTGTTCACAGAACTTCAGAGAAGGAATGATGTTCTCCAAGGGGAGGGACTCTGCACGTTGAAACTGGATTTTGGAACTCCCGCACAGGCGAGTATTTGCCATGAAGAACACTCAAAAACAGGCTTATGAGCTGTGGATTCTTGACTACATTTCTTTACCTCTCTGAGACTCAATTTCCACATCTGCGACATGGGGATAGGTACCTTGTTAGGATGCTGCAGTATTAAGCAAGGCCATGTACACAGAGCACAAAATACCATCCTGAGTTTAATGAATACCCTTCCTTTTCCCATAAATATACCTAAAGGTCCTCAATAAGATCTTAGCTGGTTTGACTGACCTGAAAACCAGGCCCCTGATGAGGAAGGGGACTTAATTCCAAACGCACTAGAAAGGCACCTCAGGAAATGCACTGGGGCTATGGCAGCAGACCCAGGGGAGGATCTGGGAAGGGCAGAGGCAAGGCTGGCACCATGTCTCTTGTCAGTTATATGCAAGGGCTCAGTGACCAGGTGCCTTCTGAGCAGCACCCTACCCCTCAACCTGGGCTCCCTTTCTCCCCAGAAGCACCCACCTTCACCTCAAGCACAGATAATCACCATATATATGGCCTGGGCTTTTAAAATGACAGTGTGGGACCGGACGACCTCTGTAGTCCTTACCACCTTTATAATTTTCTGAACCTGCAATTCTACAAAGATAAACTAGTGCTTAACTGATGCCCCGCCCGCTTCCCATCCCCTCCTTTGGGACACATGAAGGAGGAGTGGAGAATGAACCAAGAGACTCAGGAAGCAGGGGGAAGAGACCAGAGGCTGGGACTTCATTATGCTAATTTATTAGCTCTAATCTGCTGCAACAGCAGGACTTTGAAGAAAGAGGCTTTTGTTGAAATCTCCCATTTGGCAGGAAGTCCCCCACATACCCATTAGAGATTATGAGTCAAAAGCTCTGATTTCAGTTCTGGCTCTCACATCCTGCATTGCTGAGGCTTCCTTTTCACACTTCTCCCACCAACTTCTTGACTTTTCCAGGAAGGAAATGTGCCCCAGATGTTGGCCAGTAAATGGAGGGTTTTCATCTGCCTTTATAAAACGGTGTTAGTAATTCACAGACTCCCCAAGGAGCAAGAGCCAAAGGGGGGAATGCAGCCAATTTCTCTCCATCAATAAACCACAGGTTTCCCAACCAAGGAAACTCTCTCCCTACATGAGCAAGAAAAGAAGCCTCATCATATGCAAAACATTTTCATTCTCATTATTTTATGAGACCCTCACAACAATCTTAGGAAATAATAATGACAGAAAATCTCACTTTCATTTATTCACGCAACTAATGCTATTGAGCACAACTGTTCACAAGTGAGGAAACTGAAGGGCACACAGGTGAAGTAACTTGCTGGCGGCCTCACCAGGGGCATGCTTGTCTAATCGGAATCTCCAAAACAAACAAAAAAAGCCATCGTTTATAGCATTTGCTCATTTCCATAGCATAAATTCCCCCCCATGGATAGCCACCAACAGTTTTTAACATTTTTTAACAACTAGTCTACAAAATTCTTAGATATATAAATATATAAAAAATTGGCCCTAGAGAGTTTCCAGATTAGTTTCCTGGCATCTAACTGAGTGTTCTTTCTGTCTCACCTTTCTGCCTCCATGCAGGAGAAATCAACATCCTGTGGAAACTTAAAGAGTAACCTTTAATAGAAAACTACCTGAAGGACTGTTTACAGGGGTAGAATTTCAGACATGTTTTATTTTCTTCCGTATCAGTATTTTTGCCAATCATCCTATATTACTTTATAATCAGAACATATCAAAGTAATTAAAATCAAATTTTAGTGAGTTTTCTGAAATGTTTTCAAATAACCTCCCTGCATAATTTCTGTCACTCTGTCTCCCTTGGGTTGGAGAGTGTGTGTGTTTCCTAAGAGCTTCCTTGCAGAGCAGAAGTGTATTTAAGTTAAGTATTCACCTGAATCTGGCACAGTCTTACCTGGAGGATAAATTCATTCCCTTTGGAGCTTAAGTTTCACCAGCAATTGAGAAAATACAATTTTCTGTCAAGATTCCAAAAAGCCTGCTCTAGCAAATCAGAAGCTTCTTTGGCCACTAGATGACCTTGCCTTCCAATGGGCTGAGGCCAAAGCAGACGATTTGACTGAACCAGAAACAACAGCTCTTTCTTTCCTGAGCTTTAACTTAGAAGAGGCCTCTTCATCATAAACCCTGCCCATCACCCACCCTCCCAAAGGCATTCTGTCCTCTCTTTCTTCAGGCTGGATTCAAGCGGTCTTACCTCGGCACTGAGTTAGAAACCTGGTACCAGGGCTTGGGACAGGCTCAAGGGGGCTAGTCCATTTCAGCTGGACTCCATGACATTCACTGCTTCTCCCTGGGCTGCTGGTTGCACGGCTCTGTACAATTGGCTCTACCCCTGCCTGCAGGGAGAAAAAAACAAAGCAAAGTTGTACTAGAAGCACACGTGTTAATACATGCAAGATGTAAGAGCCATTGCTCCTCCCACTGCCAGCATCGGTCACTCCTGCTACTTCAGAGCCCCTTAAGAACCATAGCCCGTAGCCAGGCGCAGTGCCGCATACCTGTAATCCCAGCACTTTGGGACACGGAGGCAAGAAGACTGCCTGGCCCAGGGGTTTGAGACCAGCCTGGGCAACTTGACGAGACCTCATCTCTACAATAAGTTAAAAAATTAGCTGGGTATGGTGGTGTGTGCCTGTGGTTCCAGCTACTTGGAAGACTTGGATCACCTGACACCTGAGCCCAGCAGGTTGAGGCTGTGGTAGCCATGAGCATGCCACTGCACTCCGGCCTGGGTGACAAAGTGAGACTCCTACTCAAAAAAAAAAAAAAAGAACCACAGCCCTCACCCAAAGGAGCCAGCCTCCTTCCCAAGACCCAGACACACCACATGTTCACCCAGATCCACCCCTTCTGGGCCTGCGCAATTTCAGAGTGAGTTGAAGATTAATCAATGCAAACTCTACTACAGTCACTGAATCTTTGTGCTACTCGCTACTAGTGGTAAGAAAAGTAAGGGTCAGAGTTCTATCTACAGATCTCACCCAAGTCTTTTGTTTCTATTAGGCTTGAGGACAACTGATTCCAATCAGCAAATACATCAAAATTGCTCACAGTCTCCCTTTGACCTATAGTATATTGTTTATGCTGTTAAAAATATGCATTCAACTTCTAATTCATTTTGGAAGCATTTTTAACTGATCCTAAATTTGCAACCCATATATTATTATAGTTGTCTAGGTGGAGGGCATTTGTTTTTAAAGTAATTGTTCTTTCTCCTCTTGCCACAGAAGTTTACAAATTTTAGGAAATAAATCTATAAATTTTAGGAAATATAATTAACTGAAAAGAAGGAAAAAATTTACCCATTCTTTCTTCACCTAAGATAACTACAGAGAATATATTTGGCCTGTTTTTGTTATCCAGATTTTTTTATAAATATGTGATAAAGCTAGGCATAGTTTAGTAAGTGCTGTGTCAGTGAGTGATACTTTAGCAGTATCATTTTAATGGCCTCTGCAGTGCCATTTCAATGGCTACATAATATGTTTGAAGGGGGACCGAAAAAAATGGAGTTTATTTATAAAAAATTGTATATGTATTCTTACTCATCGAAACTCCAGTCACCTTCATTTGATGCAATATACCTGTTGAGATGCTTTTTTCACTGCAGTCTTTGAACTAATCAATTTTGATGCCTTTTAGTACTTCTGCCATTTTTTTGTTTCACATCCTCCACATCAGCAAAACGTTTCTCTTTGAGGACTTTTTTCATCCGGGGAAACAAAAAAAAGTCGCTTGGGGCGAGATCAGGTAAATAGGGAGGGTAGGGTATTGGGATCATGCTGTTTTTGGTCAAAAACTGCTGAACACTCAGCGCGATATGGGCAGGTTCATTCACATATCATCCTTCATGAAATGGGCAAACGTGTTAAAAGATTCTCAAAAAAAAATTCACTGAAGCCAAACAAAGCCTCTCACAACAATGCTAGCTGGTACAGTGATGCTGATGGGTTCCTAGAACACTTACCTAGAGGGGAAAGCCTGTACTACAAGAGGCCTGCACTCCAAAAAATAATTCCGGGTTTGGGGAGGTCCCCCATCATATGTACCCATGGATCTCCGCTAGGGTATGTATGGTACTTTATATAGTTGTAGCATAAAGTGTACTATAAACCCTCAAAGGCTGGATATTTAAGTCATCTCCAATTTTTTTTTTTTTTTTTTTTGCTAATTGCAAATAGTGTTTGAAACTAAATCTTGGCGCTGTGACCCAGACAAAGGCTTTGGGGACCCAAGTCTCATGCCCCTTCCTAGCTGACTGGCCCCCAGCTTCCTTGCACTTTTAATACAGTCTCCTTCTCATTCACAACCCCACAGTAATCTTTTACCACCAGCTCTGCTCCCTGACCTACCTCCTATCCCACCAGGGTCATTCAGCAATCTGCAGATTCATGAGTGAATGTGGGGTTCCATTAGTACTTTTTAAGTCCTTTGGAGAATGGTTTGCAGACCTCCAGTGTAACTGACATAGGCAAGTCATTCTACCTGCCTACCCCGTCCCTACCTACTCACTCACACACATATCTGGGCCTCTCCTGATAGACAAATGGTAGAACTTTGACTTAAGGACAATTCATCTATACATAAGGAAGCTGGACCAATCAGCTACTCTTTCAAAATTGCAACTATAAAAAAAGCCTACAGTCAGCTGGTGGAAGATTCTGGGGTTAAAGAAAAGGTAGTGGTGATACCATGTCAAGATCAAGATCAAGTGACAGGGCCGCAGAAGCCCTGCAGACGGAGAGGAAGCTGGCCTATGAAGAGAGCAGGACAGAGACCCAGAGACAGACAGGAAATCACACAACCCCAGAGACAGCAGGTGTGTGGTGACACTAGCAGCCAGGAGGCTCGTCTGTACTTGTTTATTCCTGCACACACACCCAACTCCCTTCCACTTGAGAGGGTTCCTCTGTTCCTTGCAACCAAATTGTTCCATCTAAAACAATCTCTCTCAGGCCCTGAGGTTGCAGCAATCTTGGTCGGGAAAATTAGGTCAGTAAGAGCAGGACATTTTTCCAGTTCTGTTCAACACAACAATTCTATGCAAACTAGAGGCCTGATTCTGAGGGCAGGAACTAAAAATGACCCAGCCTGTCGGGGGCAGGAAAGAAAACAGTTAACATAGGACTCGACTTCTTCACTTGTAGAAGAGTTTGGTTTAAATGGGATCTGGGGCCTCAGCTGACTCTTGCTACTGAACTGTGAGACTAGGCGGTTCTCCTATGATCCAGTGGTGGCTCTGTGGCAGGGCTTGGGCCATCCATGTGGCTGCTCAAAAGCCTTTTTTTCCCCCCAAGATTGTGGCTGGATTTTTTTTTTAATTGGAGTCTCCTTCTTTTGCCCAGGCTGGAGTACAGTGGCTCAGTCATGGCTCATTGTAGCCTCGATCTCCTGGGCTCAGGCAATTCTTCCACTTCAGCCTCTCGAGTAGCTGGGACTACAGGCGCACGCCACCATACCCAGCTAATTTTCTGATTTTTGTAGAGACAAGGTCTCGCTGTGTTGCCCAGGCTGGTCTCAAACCCCTGAACTCAGGCAATCCTCCTGCCTCTGCCTCCCAAAGTGCCGGGATTACAGGCGTGAGACACTGCACCGGGTCTGTAGCTGGATTTTTGCTGGATAAGACTACTGGATAAGATCATCCTGGATTTCTAAAGTGTAGCTGGATGATTATTCTACCCTAAATTCTAAAGCTTTTTCTATGAAGCCGATTATACAGACTCCTCCTATCACTGTCCTCAGTGTTGGACATTGAGTTGACCATAGGGTCCCCAAGCCACCTATATACTCATGTACTTCCTTGCACTTTTAATACAGCCTCCTTTTCATTCACAGTAATCTTTTACCACCAGCTCTGCTCCCTGACCCACCTCCTATCCCACCAGGGTCACTGGGTTTGACATTCAGATCTAGTTTCCTACTTTTCTCCTGAGACCCAGTCAGTCAAGACTGTACTCAACTCCTTCTTGGTGCTTAGGCTCTGTTCTCTGCTTTACCCCTCAGGGAAGCTCTCACTGCACTCTCCCTCCAAATTACAGTTCCTTATGGCAACTCGGCCTTCTTTCTCCTCTACCCTGAGACCAAGAAGCATCCACCTGACACAGAAGATAATTCTGTGGAGACAGCAGCTAAATTAGAGACTACCTTGGCCTTGTCAACACCCTCTTGCCTCCAGCAAGTGCTTCCTTCAAGAAAGTGTACACTCTGTACTGAACACAGACCCAGAACCAGGATTTGGAGAGCCCACCGAGAACCAGGAACCCAAAGAAGCTCAGAACCTGAGCCAAGAATTTCATGGCATAGCGCCTCAAAGCAGGACCACTGCTCAAGGATTCTCTGTTGAGTCAGAGGGTTAGCCTGTCACAGGACTAAGGATCTGGCCCCAGGTCCCTGGCTTCAAGAACCAATCCTCACCAGGTAC
The DNA here is from genome assembly GCA_963574415.1 of Tarsius wallacei. Lineage (NCBI taxonomy): Eukaryota > Metazoa > Chordata > Mammalia > Primates > Tarsiidae > Tarsius > Tarsius wallacei. The sequence goes on from CAUYQG010006783.1 coordinate 8,844, forward strand.
ACAGAAACCTCAGGATAAGATAACCCTGTTAACCCTGGATCCATTATTGCGCATTATCTGGGATGTGAGTGACTGTTCTATTGTATTTGGACATGGAAGCTAAATTAGCTAAGAGCTTTTATTGATCCCTGTGCATAAAACATTCCAAGATCTGGGTCTCTGCAAATCTGCTGAGCACTGCAGTCAAATCAGAAAACACCACACTCAAAATACAAAAGAACTTCTGCTAAAATCAGGGGACTTTCCAGGTTATTTCTACTCCCCCCCCCCCCCACCACCACCACTCTTCTTCCTTCAGGGCTCATACCTCTTCTTAATGGTTCACCTGGGGAATCCAGACCAGCATCGTGGGGCTCCTGCCCTAGACCAAGTGTTAACCACAAATATTCCTTTATTTTTTCTTAATTTTTTTTAGCAATTATTATGTGCCAGGCACTTTATGTACTAAATTATTCATTTACTCCTCACATAATCTTATCACGCAAGGAATGTTTTCTCCATTTTCAGATGAGGTAACAAGAGCTTTAGTAACTAGCTCAGGCACAAAGCAGGTAAGTGACTAAGCCAGAATTTCACACAACCCTGCCTCCCAGAGGCCTTTCTTCCTCCAGTGCCGGGATAAAGCTAGGCCACAAGATTTCAGCAGACAGCAGAAATTAAACATGAGTTGCCCACTAAATACATGGGTGGGTTACGACAAAAAGAGAAATCATGTAAGCATTTGTTCTCAGAGAACCAGAACAGGAAACCTCTCTGCCACTGCCATATGCAAAATATCCAAAGGAAGGTCCCCCTGCTGGTTTATTTGACTGTGTTGTTAATATGTTACCTACAGCAAACATCGCTCGATTTGGATAATGCCTATTTTAGGTACTAACCTGGATACATGGGAAGACACTGAGCCCTCTTTTTTAAATCAGAGCAATACACATACATGATTTTTAAGGCCCAGTGATACTGCAAGGCTTATAAAGAGAAACAGCAGACCCTGCCCCAATCCTCCGTACACCTAATTCTGCCTTTCAACTCGTCTATCTACTTCTAGAGCCATCTCAGTGTATCTGAACAGCATGCATGTATGGCTGGGTTTTCTTCAATGTTAGACTTTCTACTATGGAAAATGAGGTTTTAGCTTTTTTACCACCATCTCATATACGTCTTCTTCCCTCCGTATTCTCCCAAGAGTTATACCGTTTTTTGTTAAATCGACACTAGAAGTTACATCATTATGACCAGATAAATTATTGTTCATGTGTGGCGTCATAATTAATTCCTTTCATGTACATTTCTTTGTTGTCACTTCTGAAGTCCGTTATTGCCTCATTTGTATGTTTGCTAATTTTCTATGTACCTGTCACTAGTTCAGCCCTCAACATCCCAACAAAATTATAAGACTCATCATGGTACACCAAATATCATGATGCAATCAATCAGTTCTTTAAAAAAAAATTTTTTCTGTAAAGATTTCCCTTCTAGAAACTTCTGTCCTCCTACTCCAACCTGAACTGGTTAATCTCTGGACTTAAAGGGAGATCCCATTTATTCTTAGTTTATTCCCTAGTTTTGGAGGAACATATGCACAGTAGTTTCCTCAAAAAGACTCTGTAGGAAGTAAAATAATCAAAACTTTTCATATCTGAAAATGCCATTATTCCACCCTCACATTTGATTAATAATTTGCCTAGATAAAATTTCTCAGTTGGAAATAATATCCCCTCAGAATTTTTAGAAGTATGGCTTCATTGTTGTCTAGCTTCGATGTTGCCATAGAGATAGCTGATGTCAGTCAGATTTCTGTTACTATATATAATCCATTTGGTTGGAGGGGGTGGTTCTTCTGTCTAAAAGCTTTTCTTCTGGCATGTGTCTTTTATCCATTCACAGCCCTGGGTATGCAAGTGGGCTTTTCAATCTAGAAACCTATGCCCTTCAGTTTTCAAAGGGTTTTTTTTTTTTTTTGTATTATTTTCTTAATAATATTTCCCTTCCCTTGTTTTTATTTTTTTCTCTAAGTTTTTCTTTACTAGCCAGACATTGGGTTTCTTAGAACAATCCTTTCTTATTTTTCATTTCACTACTTTTTTTGTTTGATTTTCTGCAAGGTTCTATAAGTTTTCTTCAATTCTACATTCCAAACTCTCTACTTAGTGATTCTACCATACTTTTAATTTCCAAGAGTTCCTTCTTATTCTCTGAATATTCCTTTTTGTTGCACAATGCTTTTATTTTACTAATGAAATATCTTCTCTTATCTTTGATACTAGTATTTATAGTTTTTGTGAAGTTTTCTTCAGTTCCTTCTATTGCCTCTATTTCTTGTAAGTTTCTTTTTATATTGTTGTTTGTCACTTTTAACTTCCTTGTTTCATGTTTGAAACTTTTCTTGAATATCTGGTGATCTTTAGCTGTCTTTTTTTTTTTTGAGTTGGAGTCTCACTCTGTCGCCCAGACTGGAGTCGCACAGACTGGAGTGCAGTGGCCGCTCCTGGCCACTGCAGCCTCGACCTGCAGGGCTCCGGCGATCCTTCCGTAGCAGGAACTACAGGCGTGCGTGACCACGCCCAGGTAATATTTGATTTTATTATAGAGATGAGGTCTCGCCAAGTTGCCCAGGCGGCTCTCAAACCCGTGGGCTCAGGCAATCCACTCAC
>CAUYQG010006785.1:0-11936 GCA_963574415.1 Tarsius wallacei
ACTCAGTTCAGTGAGCCTGGGGGCTACTTTTTTGATGATCACTTATGTCATCCTCTGGTCACACAAAGTCAAACACAAGGTAGATTCTTTTATTATTGTATCACTTCTTTGAGAGAATCAAATGTAAAGTGTATTACATGAATATTCTTGTCTTCTAACAATCTTGTAAACCCTTTTATTGCTATTTTAGACATTTTAGATTTTGAAGATTTATTTTCTATCATTTACTATTCTTACAGCTTTAATAGTGCTCTGTATCTCAATATTTTCCGTTTTATCATTTTTGTGTTACTGTCTACTCTGAAGTTATTTAATAGCTACTGAACATTTCATCCTTCACGAATGTCTAACTTTCATTGAATTCCATTATACCTCATGCTCTTGATTAATTTTCTGGATGCTTCTTTTCAGTATTTTTATGATGTATCTTTCAGTCCCTTTATGATGCCAGTCTGCCCATGTTGGTTTATCCCTGTTTCCTACCCTCCCTGCCATGGTTTTCCACTCTTAATATTCTTCCCAATGAGATCCTGTTTATTCAGTTGATTTTATTACTATGTTAATTTATATTCAGCTCAGCTTCTTATTCTGAATCCCAGTCCTATAGAACTGCCATGCAGAAGTCCCATATTATTTTAAGTGCAACGTGTCTAGCATATTATTATATTAATTAATATAATAATGATTACTATTATTTATTGAGCATGTATACCATACCAGGCTATATGCTAATAATATTAATGTATTTATTCAGTAAACATTTGTTAAGTGTTTAGTATATTCCAGACAGTACTGTAGGTAGAAAAAAAGACAGTAGAAAGCACAAACAAATCCTTGTCTTTATAGGGTTAACATTCCAGTGGGTATAGACAATAAACAATATAAAAAAGTAAATTATTTAGTACCTAATTGTACTAAAATACATATTAATAGAAACAGAGAGTGGAATGTTAATTACCAAGGGCAAAGAAATGAGAAGTGTGGAGATGTCTGTCAAAGAGTACAGAGTTGTGTTTGTGTAAGATGAGTAAGTCTAGAGATCTGATGTACAGCGTGATGAGTACAGTTAATAATATAGTATTACATACTGGAAATTTTCCAAGAGACTAGATTTCAGGAGCTCTTACCACAAAGAAAAGATAACTATGTGAGGAGATGAATGTGTTGATTTTCTTGACTGTACTGTGTATTGCATTTTGTCAAAAGACAAAATTTCAGCAAACTTAGCTGTATAGCTAATTGGGTTTTATTCGTGATCCATGAAGCGAGGCAACCTCCATTCTACATAATAGAATAAGAGCTAACACTGGACAATAGGAGAATCACAGATTTTGTAGGATGGGAACAAGAAAACAGAACAATACCCCCCCAAAAGAAAAACACTTAATTGGTTAACCTCAAGTTACTTTAGATTACTTTTTTTGGAACGATTTAGTGCAAACAGGACATCTTTATTATGAACTCAGGTAGACTGGAATCTTCTGTTTTCAGAAAAAAAAAACAACAGGTTTATTTTGGTATCTATCAGCTTTCTTAAAGTTTCACTTGATTTTATGTGACACTTAGCATGAGTGGCTCCATTTTTGTTTGGTCTGATAAATTAGAGCCTAGTGTAGGAACTCGGTTCAAAATAATGGCCTCTCATAATTTTTATTTAACAATATCAAAACATTATCTTATAAGCCATAAATATACACAATAAAGAAATACTGGTTTGTATTTTCAATGTAGAGGACAAAATTAAAGCAGAGAAATAAGGAAAATATGGGGTATGGGGGATGCAATTATATACAAGAGGCGGTCAAGACAGAGTTCACTGAAGACTTGAGTGAAGTGTTGAGTGACTTGAGGGAGTTACCCTGTAGCTACTGGGGCCAGAACCTTACAAAAGGAGGAGCCGACAAGGACACAGACTCTGAGGCAGTAAACACTTGGCAGATCGGAAGGTCATAGAGGAGATTAGTAACTGGCCCTGAGTGTGTAGAAAAGGTCAAAGATGTAAAATTTTCATGTTGTGCAGGACGATTTAGACCATTGTAAGCTCTTTAGTGTTTATCTTGAATGAAATAAGATGCCATTGGAGGATTTTGACCAGAGGAGGGAATCATCTGAAATTTAAAAAAAAATAACAGTCTGCCATATTGAGGGGATAACAATAGAAAGAAAATATAACACCTAAGTTTTCTCATGGAAATAGAAAGCTGGGTCCTCCGCTGTTGTGAGGATGGTATGAGATGTGTAAAGTGTCTGATGATTGGGAAGAATTATGCAGCAGTTACTTAGGAAAGTGGGAGCCAAGTGGATCAAAGAAATATAGAGTAATTGACGGAGTTAACAGCACCTACCTGGCCATTGTTTTTGTTAAGCTCTGGCCAGGCCATGCTTCCATTGAGCTATGGCTGGGTCATGCATCTCTTTTCACTGTAGCCCCCTCCCCAGTCTGAGAGAGGTAGATATCCCTTTTCTCTCTCTCTCTCTCTCCAATCTTCTTGCTAAATAAACTGTATTTTCCAATCTAAAAAATAAATAAATAAAGCAGCTACCTCTAGTTAGTAACATTCATTTAGTACAAGCCCAGTAAGCTTGGATAAGTATATTTCTCTAGTCAAACTCAGTCATATTTCTCAAGTTATGTTCCAGCTCCAGTAATGGACTAGGTACAACCCAGTCTTATAGAGACTATATTTTTGGAGTTGAGAATGTAGGTAAAGCAGTGATTATAAGGAGTTATCCATGGAGTTTAAGCAATTTATAATTGTTCCCCTTTTAAATATGAGGAAACTGAGAAACAAAGAGGTTAAGTACATTTCCCAGTGTCACATGACTAGTATGTGGCAACCCAGAGTTGAACTCCAAGTGGTATCGCTCCAGAATCATGAGACCCTCATGCCCACCCTTTTTCCAAATCCCAATAGAGGCCTTCTATTTGCCTTATCTCAGTGACTAGAACCTTCATGCCTCAACTTTCCTAAGCCAGGAACCAAAGAATCATTTTGGTTTCTCATCTTGAATATCAAATTAATAATGAGGTCACATACTATTCTGATGTTCCTCATCCTGTCTTCTTACTTATACTTGACTGTGACAGCCTTCTATGCCGCCCTAAAACTTTTTCTCCAGGACTCTCCCAGAAGCATCCTTGCTAAACTACCTCCTTTCTATCCATCCCCAATCTGCTCCCTGGGTTCACTTGCAAAAATGCAAATATGATATGTCTCTGTCATGTAAAAAGTATTGTTGGTGATTCCCTATTGGAATTCCAAACTCAGCCTATTGTAAACAAGATCTTTTAACTAGATTAACTCAGCCAATCTCTCACATACCACCTTACGTACTAGAAATCAAGGATATCTGAACTGCTTGTAATTCTCTAAGTACATTGGTTCTCTCAAACCTTTGAGATCTTGTATATGTTAACAAATCAGCCTAAATCACTTCACTTTAAAATTTCCCCTTGCAAATGTATGATGGTGGAGCCACTTCGAAAACCAATTTGGCAGTTTTTTTAAAAACATAGATTTACCATGCAACCTAGCAATTCCTCTCCTATATATCCAACCAAGAGAAAGGGAAACATACTTCTACACAAAGACTGGTATGCAAATACTCACAACAGCCTTTCCCCAAACTGCCAAAAAACCCAAAAAGCATCCAAAAGTAGTTTAGAGAGGATCATTTGAATATCTCCTATTATTAATCAAACAATTATTTTATCTTAACAATTATTTGAGGCTTTTAAGGTAAGGATAAAAATCGTCATTTTGTAGAAGGGGCATATCAATATCAATATCCATAGAAATAGTTAAATTACTATTTTGGCAATAAATTATAATTAGTAACATTTAAAAAAATTTCCCCTCATTTACTAAGGATTAAAGATTATTTTCTGATCACAGAATTAACAAATTGAGTATTATATTAACTATTGAAATACTCATAACTTTAAACAAACTAATAAAGTTGTTCTACCCACAAAATTGCTTAACCTCCTCCAGCTGATGAACTCTGAGCCTGTCTGTAAATGCTCACTAATTTCATCAGGAATAATTCTATACTGCATGACCTGGCCCCCTGTTTAAAGAAAATACAATTTAGGCCTCACAAATAATAAAATATGTTTTATTTTTATTATTCCCTACCAGTTTTCTTTTTAAAATCTTTTTTTTTTTTTTGAGTCAGAGTCTCACTTTGTTACCCAGGCTGAAGAATAGGATCACACCTAGGCACAATTTCAACCTCCTGGGCTTAGGTGATTCTTTTGCTTCAACCTCCTGAGTAGCAGGGACTAAGGTGGGTGCCACTGCACCTGGCTAATTTTTTTTTTTTTTTCATTTTTTGTAGAGATGAGGTCTTGCTGTTTCCTAGGCTGGTCTTGAATTTCTGGGCTCAAGCGATCCACCCACCTCAGCCTCCCAGAATGCTGGGGTTACAGGTGTGAGCCACCACACCTGGCCTCCTTCTTAAACTATTTTATCCCCCAGTTTCTTGTGCCAATCTTCTCTAAGAAGAGCAGGTGAGGTTCAGACTCAAACCATTCTTACAAAATGGGCATTGTTATCATCTCTATCACATTCTAGAAAATATAAAAAAGAATTCATGATATCTATTTTTACTTTTTCCTTAGCCTTTGACCCTGTGACTAGGGAATGATAATTGAATGAGCTACATAACTACAGTATGGATCCCTAATTTCTGGTTGAAACTCACATAACCTTGCATCATAATGACATACCACAAGCCAAGATTCTCAACAATAGTCTTCTCATATTTTAGAACATCTTTTCCAATGTCATTAAAAAGTATATATGTATCACCTTTCTCTCTTCCCATTCCTCCCCAAAACTTGTTATTAGCTTTAGGCTAACGATTCAGGAGATACATGCTTTTCTGTTACAGAATTTAGCAAGGTATGTATCTTCTCTGCACTGATGAACAGCTTTTTATAAGCATTCTCTACAAATGACTTCCACAGACAATTGGTCTTGATAATGGCTATTGCTGTAAAAATTGGTTAAAATCAGCTACTCTGAAACTGAAATTGTTATCATTTTTTTTCCATTTAAATAGAGAAAAGATATAACCAATGATTCTGTATATCAGATATAATTACTATTTTCTGGGATTGTAATCAGTATCTGGTATATTTTGAGAGTACTATCAAAAACCAATATTGCTTAACTTTCTTTTACTGTGGGGTTTTTATAAAGATTTTTCCATCACTGTGTTTAGGTACTTATAATGCTATTTTTGAAAATTTTTCTACCAAAATATTGGCAAGTATTGCAACCATAGTCCATTTGCTGCCATACTGAAGATAATCCAGAACTGTTTACATAGGTAGAGTTCTTTCTGGTCTCCCTTTATTCTACTGCCAAGCAAACGTATGATGAATCCCAACTATTCAGTCTGGATTCTTGATAAACAGATTAATTTTTAGAAAAGACCTTTAGCACTTTACCAATTGATTGTCAAAACAGATGTTCTGCATTTAAAAGAATCCATTAAAAAATGAATAAAAAATGAATAATTGGGTTTTGCTACTGATCACATCCTGAAATCTCAACTGGCCTATCCAAAACAAAGTGATACTGCAAATGAATTTAAGAATCTTATAGGGAGTATGGCCTGGTGAGCATGCAAGCCACTTGCTCCTCTATGTTCTAAATTTTACACCTAACCCAAGATGCATGTAGTCTGTGTTGTTTTAGCACCTCACAAATGTACCCACGTTTGACTATGATGTCAAAATATATGTTACTTATTTGTATGTACCAATCTATAACTTTGTTACTCTCCTATTTATAAATTTTCCTTCACTCTAATAGCCTCAGTTAGTATTTTTTAAATTATTTTTTATAGCACATAAATTGGTGAGGTTACTGAAATCTATGGAATAGGCCATATTGAGCCCCTTTGATGTTTAGAGAAATCTCATAGAGGAGGCTATAAATTTGATCAACTTCCCTAGAACTATTGTTTAGTTATACAGTTCATTCTGTTTTTCTTTTTTCTTTTCTTTTCTTTCTTTTTTTTTTTTTTGAGTTGGAGTCTCACTCTGTCGCCCAGACTGCAGTGCAGTGGCAGCTCCCGGCCACCGCAGCCTCGACCTGCTGGGCTCCGGCGATCCTTCCGCCTCAGCCTTCCAAGTAGCTGGAACTACAGGCACGCGCTACCAAGCCCAGCTAATTTTTGATTTATTGTAGAGATGAGGTCTCGCCAAGTTGCCCAAGCGGGTCTCGAACCCGAGGGCTCAGGCAATTCACTCACCTCAGCCTCCCAAGGCGTGGGATTACAGGCTGAGCCACTGAGCCCGGCTTGTTTTTCTTTTTTATTACTTTTTTTAATGATAAAGCAAACTGGTTTTATAAGAGTGCACACGTTTTTTATAGTAATTTTTCAGTTTTGGGGATGCTTTTATTCAATTAATTCTTCCTCCATCAACAAAAAACCTTGAGATATTTCATGAGGAAATCACATTTTAAACTTTATGCTTGAAAAGTGAAATAAAGCAGATAATCAAAAGAATCACTTTTATTATATTTAGCTCCATGATTTAGTTTGATTTTCACTATGTAAAATTTTCACATTATAATTTAAAAGCAAGGTTCTTATTCTCTATAGAAGAGGCTAATTATGTAGCATTTTTTCCATGTTAATATTTTTAAGTTAAAGTTGATAAGCTAAATTTAAGAATGATATAATGTTAATATGATTATTTGAAGTTGAGATTGTATCCCAGATAAGAATCCAGTGTTTATATATTAATTGTTATTTTTATTTCTTTAAAATATGTTTAGATTATTACTGATAATTAATGTGCATTATTTTTATATATAGTATCTGCAGTGCTAGATATTTTAACTTCTTCCTTTCTTTTTTCCTCATTTTTTCCTTCTTTTCTCTCTTTTTTGTTTCCTTCTTTTTTCTTCTTCTTCCATTGACTTTTACTTAAGTCACTGGAGCTAAAATTCCAGTTGAGAACAACTCTCTTCCCTGCTGCAATTCAGAGTCCATTAGTCAGGACAGACAAATAAATTGCATATTTTGGTGCAATAAGTATTTCTTATAGTAGTTCCAGAAGAAGGAATTTTAACTCACCCTAAAAGTAGATCAAAGAGTAAATTAAAATTTTTTTGAAGAAATTATGCCTGAACTGAATCTTAAAGAATGAATAGGTATTTGTTGGGCCAATGTAGAGCGAGCTCTATAAAGGTGGTCTTGGGGACAAGAGAGTACCTGGTGTGATCATGAAACTGCAAGTTGTTTCTTAGGGATTATATGTAAAGGAAAGGCTGGAGAAGTAGATAAGACAAGGTCTGAGATAGTGAAATCCTGGCCTGTCTTTTCAAGGAATTGGTCCTTATCCACTATAAATATGCACTTACATTATCAACTTTGCCTTGGAGTAAGACAACTTTGTTAGCAGTGTGATGTGAAATAAATTTAAAGCAGAGAGCAGAAGTGATATGAAAGTATCATTGTGGGATTGTGATGTGAAGGTCAAAAGACACCAGTAGGGTAAGAAAATGAGGGAACCAGGGCAGAAGTCTATAGCAGAGAGTTGGATATTAGGATTTTACTTGATTTCAGAATACACTATTTCCAGATGATGGTAAGATATGATATGTGGCCATGAATCTGGGTGGCTTAACTGATGTGCAAGAGACAGTCACTAGATGTTAGAATGTCAAGGGACTATGAGCATAGTTTATTGGATGTAATCCTTAAAACCACCCAGGATGGTTTAAAATAGTTACTAGATGATGCTAATGGGTAAGAGTAAAGAGGAGAACAATTAGATTTCATGAACCTGAAGTGAAAAGAGATTCTGCTTTGGGACAGGAGGAATGATGATTTTGATAAAAAGTCAGGAGTTTCATCAAATTTATAGAATTAGTAATGAGTAAGAGAGTGAGCAGCTTCTTTTCAGAAATGTTACAGGGAAAATGGCAATGACTAAAAGAAAATGAGTGATTTGTGGGTTTTTTTGAACAGTGCTTCCAGAGAGCCCAGTGAAAAGTTTTAGAAAAGAGACAGTGTGGAAGATTAATAAAAAAGAAAGAAAGAAGCATAGAATGAAAGCAACCAGAAAGGATAGAAGACTAGAAGCTAGACATGAACTCTAGATCTGTGGACAAGTTGTTTACTTCAAATAAATTCCAAGTGGTGACAATTGAAGTGTGTATGAAACATAAAAATAATTGATATAAATCAATAATAAGCAAACAATCCAATTCAAAAGGGCAAGAGACCTAAACAGGCATTCAAACTAAATACACACACACACACAAACACACACACACACACACACACACACACCTATAAACTTATGAATATGTTCTCACTGTCATGGCTTATTCGGAAAATCTATATTTAAATATCCAGAAATAACACTATATGCCCATGAGAATGATTAATACAGTCAAACAGCCCAAACTTTGTTAAGAAGCAACCAGATTGACTGGGCATGGTGGCTCATGCCTGTAATCAGCACTTTGGGAGGTGGAGGTGAAAGGATTGCCTGAGCCCAGGGGTTCCAGACCAGCCTGGGTAACTTGGCTAGAACGTGTCTCTACAATAAATCAAAATTAGTCAGGTATGGTAGCGCATGCTTGTGGTTCCAACCCCATGGAAGGCTGAGGTGGAAGAATCGCCAGAGCTCAGCAGGTCGAGGCTGCGGTGGCCGTGATTGTGACACTGCACTCCAGTCTGGGTGACAGAGTGATACTCCTACTCAAAAAAAAAAAAAAAAGAAGCAACCAGATTGTTTGTAAATTGCAGGTAGTAAATTTGTACCTTAGAACACTGTTTGGCAGTCTACCTACCATTCATATTAAAATCCTGTATCTTTCACTAGTTTTATGATATGAGGTAAATTATTAACATTTTGTACCTCTCTGTCCCATTTGCAAATGGAAGCAAATGAATTAATTCATAATAATTGCTTACAACTATGCATATTGTGTAGTGAGTACTCAGTCAATATCAATAATATTATAAGTGTTATGCTGGAATTTTAAAAGTGAATTTTAACCTTTTCTTACAAAATAACTATGCACTCATGAAATAAATTTTAAAATAACACAAAAAAGTAAAAACTAAAAATCTTTAGTGTGGTTATATAAAAATAACCACTATTAATATATAAATGGAATCAGTATTAAAATTACTTTTCTGAGTTTGGGATGTATTTTGTCATCTTGTAATTAAACTGGATAAACCATAAGGCATCCTGTTTTAACATTTAAACCGATATCATTAAATGTTTTTATATTTTTATATTCCATGGAACATTACTATTAATGGCTGTGAAATCTCAAGTGAAGACATCATATTTTAGTTGAAACAGTGTATCTGTTACCGGGAGAAGGGGTGCAGCTCCCAGTGTGGGAGTTCTTAGGTTCAAGTTTGGAAAGAATTCACAAACAGACCCATAAAGTAACAAGACAAGCGAATAGCTTTAGTGAGCAAAGAATAGTCCACTCTCAAGAGGGGAGAGTGGGCAGAAACAGCCTACAGAAGCTGCTGCTTCTGCACTTAACTATTGTTGAGCTATAACTTTTTCCTTAGGGGTACTGAAGGCTGTGTTTTGGGTGTTTTTGTTTTTTTTTCTTGGAAAAGGGTGGTTTCTTGGGCTGGGTTACCATTATTCCTCCCTCACATCAGGCGGGGGAGTTTTAGGTCTTATTAGGGTTATACTGGTACTGTCATGGCATCAGGTTTGTGATGGGAGTGGGAGACTCTCCTAGGGTAATTTTATGTTAATAGTATTATAATGAGCCTAGGTCAAGTTAGGGACATTTAGTTGAGCTATGGTGCCTGCCTCTGAGTCGGGACTGTCCCTTCTGAGCAAGCATCTTGGTATAAGAGGAAGTTCTTAAATGCATTAACCACATTTTCAACTGCTAGGTGCGTAACAGGGGTGGTGCAGGGTTGTTCATGTGGGTATTACCTTTCTCCGAGACCCTGAGACCCTCTCTTTGTATCTGTCTAACCATCCCCTAACTACCTCCTGTCTCATATCTGGCATCTTTCCAATTCCTTACTTTGTTATTGTTAAGTAGCATGTTATCGAACATTTTTATGAAGAATAATTTCTTCTGATTATTCTCTAATCAATAGTGCAAAGTATTATTTTTCCTCATACTTTTTAATTTTGTTCTACAAATGAGTCAGATTTCACAGGTTTTAAGTTCTCTCTGTGCTATAAACCCATTCCCAGTGAGAAATGTAGTGATTGGAATGTATCCTACAACTGAAAAGTTGTTTTAGAATAAACAATTATTTAAATTTTAAAAATTAATTGTAGGTGATTATTTTACTTTTAAATTTAACCATATCTCACTATCCATTAGCAGGAAGTGATAGAATGTGAAACAATAAATAGGTTCTGCAGTGTGCCCCTTTTGTATCATTTGTACTGTGTTCTTCCTGAAATACTTTCTCTTGTTATGATATCCAATTAACCTTTATATCAGAGTTAATGAAAATGGAAAATGTGGTACATATACACGATGGAATATTATGCAGCCATAAAAAAAATTATGGACTTCACAGCAACTTGGATGGATTTAGAGTCTGCTCAGGGATCTATCACAGAAATAAAGATCTGAGTACTACATGTACTCACTCATAGGCAAACATTTATCATAATACTGTAAGAAATGAATTGGCAGTAGTGGGACACTGCTGGGGGGGGGCGGTGTTGGGGGCACATAAAACATCAATAAGGGTGCCCAAATTTTACCTGTATGATGACCACTTATGTACCTAACCCTGAATTGTTACCCACATCTTTAAAATAAAAAGATAGAAAAAAAATAAAAATAGTTAATAAAAATGCCAACAACGGGAGTCCCCAACCCCTGGACCACAGACCAGTAACAATGTGTGGCCTGTTAGGAACCAGACCTCAGAGCAGGAGGTGATGATGGGTAAGCAAACACCTTCATCTGTATTTACAGCTGGTCGCCATCACTTGCCTACCACCTGAGCTCCATCTGCTGTCAGATCAGGGGCAGCATTAGATTCTCATATGAGCACAAACTCTATTGTGAGCTGTGCATGCGAGTGATCTAGGTTGTCCACTTCTTATAAGAATCTAATGTGTGATATGAGGTAGAGCTGAGGCTGAGGAGTGGCTGAAAATACAGATTAACATTGGCAGTGAGATTTGACTGCACAGAGACATTAATAAATCAATTGTTTGCAGACTCATATCAAAACCCTATCAGCAAGTGGAAAGTGAGTTTATGAACTTCAATTGTACAGCTGCATTTGGTGGCAAGCTGTAAGTCAGAATCCGACACTTATTTTAGTTAACACATGGCTCACCCATTGTTTTATTTACCACCACCATTCACACCTCTTTCTTTTTAATGGTGAGTTGTATGCTCATTTAATTATATTAATATGTTACAATATAATAATGATAGAAATAAAGTGCATAATAAATGTTATGTACTTGAATCATCCTGAAACCATTCCCCACCCCTACCCTCGCCCCTACCCCCACCTAGTCCATGGAAAAATTGTCTTCACGAAACTAGTCCCTGATGCCAAAATGATTGGGGACTGCTGGCCAACAAAATAAATGATGAAGCTTGTTAGCTCACAGAAAGGATAACAAAATTATTTGAGAAATATAAATTTTTTTTTTTTTTTTTTTTTTGAGTTGGAGTCCCACTCGATCACCCAGACTGGAGTGCAGTGGCCGCTCCACCGCAGCCTCGACCCGCTGGGCTCCAGCGATCCTTCTGCCTCAGCCTTCCGAGTAGCTGGAACTACAGGCGCGCGCTACCACGCCCGGCTAATTTTTTGACTTATTGTAGAGATGAGGTTTCGCCTGCCCAGGCGGGTCTCGAACCCGCGGACTCAGGCAATCCATTCACCTCAGCCTCCCAAGGCGCGGGATTACAGGCCGAGCCACCGAGCCC
>CAUYQG010006787.1:0-64273 GCA_963574415.1 Tarsius wallacei
GCATGCCTGTAATTCCAACTACTTGGAAGGCTGAGGCAGAAGGATCGCTGGAGCCCAGCAGGTCGAGGCTGCAGTGGCTGGGAGCGGCCACTGCACTCCAGTCTGGGTGACAGAGTGAGACTCCAACTCAAAAAAAAAAAAAAAAAAAAAGGCTGAGAGAGTGGTAATGGTGGTAGTAGATAAAACATACGCAACTATCCTCATTATATATGCCTATGATAAGTGTCTCAAGCATGTATACATTGTATCAAAATATATAGCATATATATATTCAATAAAATTTGTAAATGTCTTGGAGGGATGGTTTAATGAATATATAATAAAAATGAACAAGTGGTTAAGCTAGGAACAAAACAAAACAAAACAAAATTCTTAACATGTAGAATTATAAAATATGCAAGGTGCCTTTACACATATCATCATGTTGAATATGCATAATTTGTAAGGTCAGTATCTTTATTCCCATATTTCAGATGAAAATGAGACTTGAGATTCACAAAAACACACAGCTAGTGATAAAGAGAGTGAATCCTGGTAATTGACTACTTGCATCAAATTTTGGCTTCTTCACTTACTAATTGAACCCAATGCCACAGTTCTCTCATCTATAAAAGGGGAATAATAATAAGATGGGAAAGTGAAATGAAACAATTCATGTAGATGTATAGGACAGTGACAGGAATGCAATAAACATTAAGTACATGTTAGCTATTATTGCTGTCTTTGTCACAAGCTTGCATTTTAATAAAGGCTTAAACAAAGTAGGGATATAATGAAAACTAAAATGACATCTCATAGATATACATTGGACCATTCATAAAAAAGTTATCAGGGGTCTTTTGCATCTTTTTCTCTCTCTACGGCCACAAATTCTCTAATTTTGTTTCTCTCTGTATGCCTATTCCATTGTTTTTCTCTGCAGAAGGAATCTATGCTCATGAGTAGCAAGTGGCTAAAGTGACAGACTCAATCTTATCTCTATATATTCCTTTAATTTAAGCACCCTCCATTGTGTGACTGCAATTTCTTTGTCTGTGTTTCTAAACTGATCCCATTCAATGTGAGAATCCTGTTGGTTTTCACCACCCAATAATCTCTGGGTAGTTTCACCACCCATCAGAAATGACTGAGTGGATCCCAAAGTCTCCCTTCTCCCCAGCATAAATACACAGACTCACACTTTATGTAGGGTTTTTCTTTCTCAAGGAAGGCGGTGGCAAAGAGCTAAGCAATCATCCTAAAACATTACTTCAGTAAATTACTGGTACTGAAAACCAAATGTCCTCCAGTAGCTCATTTTGATCATCCTGACTTCAAATGTCTCTAATCATTTGACTTCATTGTAACTTTACATACTCCTGTCTAATCTCACGGAATGCGCTTTTGAAACACCTCTTTCTTTTTTTCTTTTCTTTAATGGCATGTAGACACAGTAAAAGAACAGTAGTTTCTTTAATGGTTCAGATGGAACCCTGTGCATCTGACAGAGAGCTCAGAGCTTAGCTTCCTGCATTTCTTTTTATCCCCAGATTGGTGCTGAATTAAGGCTATCATCTCGTAAAGCTGGTTTTTCCTTTACTGGCCTCATCTCCAGACAAGCCTCTGCAGAAACACAATCACCTTCTTCTCTCACTACTTCCATCATTAGCACCACTACGGTGAAGCCCTTGTGACAAAGTGATGGCGCTGGTCTATCATTATTCATGAACATGTTGCTACTGGCACTGTATGGCTTTCCTGCTTGTAGAAAATTTTCTTTTTCCTTTTGTTTTGTGATGTTCCTATTGTTAATGTGTTTCCACTGAGGAACATGAAATAAAGACTTGGGCCCGTGACTAGTATCATCTTAAAATAAATATAACTTCAGTAAAAATAAATTTGATACCCATGTAGAGTTGCATGTTTTAATTTCATTGGAAAAAAAGACTTTAGAGTCTACCTGTTAAACTCATTAGTCCCCAAATACTTGGGGCATATATTGTGAAACTTCAGTTGTTTATTTGAGTACTAGAGAGTTATCCTTATAGAGGAACCAGTGCCATCTCCTTGAATCATTCCGACTGGCTATTATCTTATTCAAATGACCTGCATGATGCTAAATACTACTAGTTTGGTAAATTTTATCAATTGTTTCAATAAATTACCTGAAATTTATTGGTGGTTTTAGTGGTGTGTAGGGAAAAACAATGTGAAATATTTCAGCACCCACTTCTACTGAAGGAATGACTCATCCCCTTAACAGTAAACACAGGGATGTTTCTTGAGGTAGTGAGGAAATAAAAGAGTTTAGAGGGAGAAAAATCAGAAAAAGCATAAAGCTTTCATATTGCTTACTTTATCCAACTAGAAATATTCAAATAATCAAATCATATTTTTATCCAAGTCATTCTATCCAAATTTCTAAACTTAGAAAAAACTTGGACAAAGCTAGTACATCATAAGGTCATGTTTGAGATAGTTAAATAAATGAGCAATTAGAAAAAAAAAAAAGGCTGGATGAGATGCCAAACTCTTGGCTCAAGTTTTAATAGCCCATTTATGTCTTCCCCGACTTGTGATTTTCATGAAACCTCTAATCATTGCTTATCTCAGACAAAAATTACTATAAAATAAAATACTCGGAGTTGTTTACATCTATTATCTCTTCTCACTTTTTGGGGGTTCTTGAAACAATTCTTGGTAAGGTCACCTGTTTTAAATCCATCGTGCACATTTTTAATTCTTCTTGTTAACTGAACCCTCCACAGCTTTTTGACACTGTTTTTGGCAGGGTTGGATGTGCCCTCCTTCTTGAAATACTCTTCTTCTCTGCCTTCTGTAACTCATTACTTTCATTTCGCCGTCCCCCCCCCCTCATCTTCTGGATGCTCTTTCTTGATATCCTGTGTCAACCAACAAGTCTTAACCAGATCTTTAAATGTTTGTGTTCCTCAAATCTAAATCCTGGGTCTCTTTTTTTCTCAGTCTATACTTTACCCTCTAAATGAATCCATGACCGCAATTATCATAAATTCTCTCAAATTTAGATCTTGCAACTGAGACTGAGTGTCTTAGTTAATATGGAATGCTATAACAAATACCATAGATTGGGTGGTTTAAACTACAGAAATTTATTTCTCCCAGTTCTTGAGGCTGAAAAGTCCAAGATCAAGGTACCAGAAGAGCCTGTGTCTGGTAAGGGCCTGCCTCTGACTTATAAATGGATGCCTTCTTGCTGTATCCTCATGTGGAAGAAAGAGAGAGAAAGAAAGAAAGAAAAAAGATAAAGCTCTATAGTATCTCTTTTTATAAGGGTACTAACACTTTATGGAGTCTTCCTCATGACCTACTTCCTTACCGAAGGCCTCATTTCCAAATACTATCACATTGGGGATTATGGCTTCAACATATGAGTTTGGGGGGTATGTGGACATTCAGTTCATAGAACCTTGCATATTAAATTGCTTACTCAAAATCTCCACTTGGATGTCTGCCAGGCGCTAAAAGCCAACCATCTGAACCTACACTCCAAGTTAGGATTCAGGAAGAATTGTGGCTTAAATGGGCCTGCCCTCTCCTCTACTTACCTCACCAATTTATCTACACATTCATACCTAATCTGCATGTAGCAGGTCAGCAGAGGTTGGAGAGAGAATTGCTTCTGAGGTGGCCATCTTCATAGGAGTCTTGAATAAATGATCTGGTGCTTTCTCTCCTTTAGTTTGGACAGGAGCTTGGGGATTTAATCAGAGATCCCTGCAGTGAGGGTCAGAAGAAAATGGGTATAAAAAATGCTGAGAACTTAGATACAGAAATCTTGGGAGAAATATGACAATGGCTCATGGCAGTGTGATGTTCTCTTTGAAGAGCTTGGACGGAAGTGGAGACCTTGCTACCTGTTAGGTGTATGAGCATGAGCCTCTTTGGCTGAGAAGGCTAGACAGTAGAAAGAATTCCACCCAGGGGAATTCTCTCCACAGGGGTTGATGACCTGCATGAGACCATGACACCTACCCAATGTGATTTTTGCCACCTCTGGGTCTAACCCTGTTGGTCTGACAAAGGTTCTGCTTCTGAGGGAATTCGGAGATCAGAGAGAGAGGGGGGAAAGTCAATATGGAGAACAC
The DNA here is from genome assembly GCA_963574415.1 of Tarsius wallacei. Taxonomy (NCBI): domain Eukaryota; kingdom Metazoa; phylum Chordata; class Mammalia; order Primates; family Tarsiidae; genus Tarsius; species Tarsius wallacei. The sequence goes on from CAUYQG010006787.1 coordinate 4,107, forward strand.
AGCTGAACTACACATGCTGGGAAAAACAGAAAATGAGCAGTTCAAGAAGACTGTTTAGCTCAAAGCAGATTTTCTGAAACCAAAATAATTTAATTTTTAAACTCAAATAATATATTTCTTGAAGACGAGAATGATCACTAGTGAGACTTAAATTAATAACCTAAAGAAATGCAAGGAGGTGGAAATATTAAGGGAAAATATAAGAGAACTTGAGGTTAGATCCAGAGACATAAATATGAGAATAATAAGAGTATCAAAAAGAGAAAGAGAAACTTTAAAATTTTATGAAATAACTCAAAAATTTAAGCTACATTTGATTTTCTCTCTACTTTAATCAAATTAACATTATCTTGTTAATATTATATTGATAGATATATAAAAATAAATCAGAGGAACAAATGGAAATTCCAGTGATAGAGCCCAGACTATCTATGAGATATTAATATATAGAAAGAGTGGTATTTCTAAAACAGTGGAAAAATCATGCTTTATTTAACAAGATCTTTCTAGAATAAAATAATGTTGGAGCCCTTCTTTACACTAAAATAAGTCCAGATGAAGGAAACTTTAAATGTACACAAATAAAACAATAAAGAATGTTAGGAGAAAATATAGGAGGTGGCATATTCAATCTAGCATATAGAAATAAGTGGGACCATGACAGGAAACTTAGAAGCTATAAAATGAGTAACATTTTGATTTTATAATATTAAAATCATGCAGAAGAAAATGTACACAAATGACAGGTTTAGAAAAAACAACACAAATTGAGAAAAAAATTTAATAGCTATAATGCCGTCTTATAAATAGGTACAAAAGTAAATAAATTATAGCCAAAAATATTCAAAAGAACTTCACAGAAGAGCAAATACAAATGACCAATGAAATGATTCTTAAACCCTATGTAACCAGAAAAATAAAAATTAAGGAAACAATGAGAAATAACTTTTTGCTAACAAATCTGGCAAGAACTAAAAAAACTGATAAATGCTAGTGATAGTGAAGTTTTTCATGAGATGTTATTAGAAACTCTAGTAAGCTGCTTTACCAATATTGAAATATATGGTGATATTTACTGCAATTATAAATATAACTACATTTGAATCAGGATTTTTACTTTCAAAATCTAATCTAGTCCCACTTTTGAAGAGGAATTCCATGCACATAAAAGTCTCAAGACTAAGGATAGCTATAAAAGGGTGTTTAAACTTGGAGAGTGATGAAAGAAGGTAAGAAAAATGAGAAAACCCAAGAAAAAGAAAGTAAAACATGGCCTGATAAATGCCTATCATTAAAGAAAAGATAGAATAAATTATGATACATCCAATCAATGGAAGAAGTGTAAGTCATTAAAAAAAAATTAGATTACATTGTTAAACCAAACAAAGAATGTTAATAGGGTATTGCTAAGTTAAAAAAAAAGAAAAGCAAGAGTCACCAAACTGACTATTACAATTAGTTGCTTTCTTACGTAAACTCTATGGAAGGCAGGGACCATGGCTGACATGTCCACACTGCTATTATCAGATCTGTAGCAGTGCTTTGGGCATAGAAAATGATAATTTAGAAAAAATCAATGACAGCATGCATGAACTAAGCATTAGAACTCATCTCAGAGTCTCTGAGATGTGTTTTAGCTTTGGAATTGGTCATCTGACTGGTGGTTTATACTCATTCTAATCATTGCCAGGAATCTGCTGTGTGCTTAGAATTGCAGTGTTAGTAGGAGAACAGGATTTCACAATGAACTACTATTTTCCAGAATTTAGCCCTTATTTACTTGGAGATTGTAAAAATGTGATCAGTCCTATCTGTTGAACATGTCACTGGACATTTTAATGATGAATTCATTTGTTTTGGAGGGAGGCTGAAAGGTAATTTGAAGAAAGAGAAAAAATGTATTATATTCAATTGTGTTTTCAGTTTTGCTTGAAACAGACACCTCCCTCCTCAATGTAAATATCTATAAGGTTATTTGTAAGTAAAGATACACATATGTGTAAATAGAGCTAGTACTGTGGCTAAACTATCCCTCAGAGAATGAGGCTAATTTCATCTCTTTGCTCTGACATCCCTAAGAAGAAGCCCTTATCTTCATGGTGCACCATTGTGGTTGATCTCCAGCCATCACAGCTGTATTCTAGTAGCAGAATGTAGAAGAATGAGAAGCAGAAGCTGCCACCCACATTTTTATTTAAATATTATTGATTAAGAGAAAGTTCTGTGGCCAATTCCTACTTGCAAAATAATTTTTATTTTAAAGATGTGGGATACAAACAGGGTTAGGTATACAAATGGTCATTGTATAGGTAATATGGGCCTCACTTTGGTCCCTACATCACCTGGTTTGAGATAAGTTACCCTTATAGTTGAAGTATGCTCCCCTGCTCCCTCCCCTGGCAGTTTCCCGCTACTGCCAATTCCTTTCTTATAGTATTATGATAATTGTGCAGGGTCTGCTTATGAGTGAGAACGTGTGGTACTCAGTTCTTTTTTTCTGTGATAGATCACTGAATATTGCAGACTCTAAATCCATCTAAGTTGCTGTGAAGTTCATAATTTTGCCCTTCCCTTTGTGGCTGCATAATATTCCATCATGCATATGTACCATAGCAAAATAAGTTTTAAAATGTAGCTGTTATTCAGGATTGTCACCTATACAACAAAAATTTAGAGGTTCTTCTATTATGAAAATAGAGGAGGAAAAAATCAGGCAATACAGTTTTTGTCATAAAGATAGCTAACCCTCCTTCTTTTGCTTCAGAGATAAGGGCAGTGATGTCCTACAAGAGCTTCCAGGGACTACCATCATTAGCAACAAACATTTTTGTGGGCATACAGTGTTCAAAGTCCTGTTCTAAGAGACGATTAAACAAAAATTAACAAGTTGCCTCTTGAAACTATTGAATTTACAGTAAAAAATTATGATATTATATATGCTATGAATCTCAATTCACAAATTCAAATGCCTGGCATTTATTAAATATTGACTTATTTTCTAAGATTCCTACCTGTGCTGAGGGAAAAAATCCTAGTCATTTCTTACATTTTTCTGCTCCCCATCCAGTCCCTAGAAATGCTTATTGCTTCATTATAGAATCTTGCATGTTGCCAAAGTCTTGACAAGCAACTGAGGATGACTTCTGGTCAACAGCCTGCCAGAAATCTAGTCTCTTATTCTAGTAGTCCACTGTGACGTAAATTCTGCCAACAGCCTTGTGAGCTTGAAAGCAACTCCTTCCCTAGTTAGGCTTTATTGTTCTTCATTGCTCCCCATGGGTTATCCCCATTGTTTCAAATATTTATTGCTATATAATAAGCTACTTCCAAATGTAGCAGTTTAAAATAACAATTATTTGTTTGCTATTTATCATGTTTTTTTGGTCAGGAGTTTAGAAAGGGCTCAGTTGAGTGATTCTTCTATTTCATGTAACACTGACAGGGCTCACTTTGTGATATTAAATTGGCAGAAAGAATGGTTAAGACTATACAAAATGGCTTCAATCATGCATCCGACACCTTGTCTGGGTTAACATGAAGGCTATTCTAAGCTGGAACTGCTAACCTACATGAGGCTTCTCCAGCACAGCAGTCTCACTGGGGCTAATCTTCCACATGGTTGCTCAGGGCTCACACAGAGAGAGAGAATGCTCCCAGAGACAAAATTCCAGTCTCTAAATGCATGGACTGAGAAACTGGCACAGAATCCCTTCCATAGTCAATTTTTCAGAATAGTCACAGAACTCACCCATATCTTAGATATCTATTTCTGTGTAACAATATTATCATAACTGTTGTGGCTTAAAACAGCATGCAATTATTATCTTACAGGTTTTATGGGCCAAAAGTCTGGGTATGGCTTGGCTGGGTCCTCTGCAAGGTACCATCCAGGTGTTGTCCAGGGCTAAGTTCTCATCTGAAAGCATGACTGGTGAAGGAGTGCCTTTCAAGCTCATATGGTCATTAGCAGAATTTAGGTCATAGTGGGCTACTGGACTAAGGGACTAGATTTCTTTTTGGCTGTTGGATAGAAGCCATTCTCAGTTGTTTAAACCAGCAAAAAAAAAAAGTCTGCTAGCAAGCCCAGCATTATGATTTTATGAAACATAATCTTCTTTATTGTGCTCTAATGGTTGGCACAAATCACAGGTCCTGCTCAATCTCAAGGGGAGGGGATAATACAAGAGATGGGGATGAGGGGCCATTATAAAGACTGCCTGCCACACCCAGATTCAAGGGAAGAAACCTAGACTCCCACTATCCATGGGAGAAGTGTCAAATGATCTGTGGCCTTCTTTAATCTGCCATAGATATTTTTTGTTCATTATAATATGATCTCCAAAGGCTCTCAACTCTCTGCCATTGCCATGTCTTCCTTGGAGAATTGTCTTCAGTCTATATCTATTTTCTTATCTGCCCACTTAACCCTTCCTCTCTAGAGCCTTACTACTAATTCAATTTATTCATTCATCCCTTCAATAATTTTTAGCAAATGGATATTATTAAGGCTCTAGGAATAAGTAAATTAATAAAATGAAATCTTCATCTTCATAGAGTTCACAATTCAAAGACAGAAAGCAGAAAATCAGCAACCAAATGATGGTGATACAGTAAGGGAAGTAGAAAGCAGCAATAGGGTAACTATAGGGTAGTTTATATGTTTTCCTGGTATAAGTATTAATAACACTTCCATTCTTAAAAGCATTACAGTTTGGACAATAAATTATATGATCACTTTAGCAATGGGATGGGGAGGAGTCATTATTTTAAATAGGGATACCTAGGGCTCTATTACAAAGTAACATTTGAGCCATCACCTGGATGAAGTAAGGAGCGAGCTTTGTGTAGATGTGGGGGAAAGGAGAAAAATGCAAATGGCCAAATTTAGGAGCACATTGATGTGTTTGAGGAATGATAAGGAGGCCAAAGTGGCTGGTGGATTTGGGAAAGGTTGATATTAAAAGATGACGTTGGAGAGGCATTGTGGGAGGTGGTCATGTGGGGCCTCATGGGCCATTACACAGACTTTACTCAGGGTGATGTGGCAGTCATTGGGGGATTTTGAGGAGGGAGATGACAAGGTCTGACTCATGTTTTAGTGGTTTCACCCTGGCTGCTGGGCTGAGAAATAAATTGCAGAGAGGCAAAGGCAGAAGCAATGAAGCCCCACAGGAGGTAATTGAGATAATTAAGGAAAGGGTTGAAAGGATGTTATTGAACTAACGCAGGCTTGGACCACCATTTGGAGCTGACAAAAGCTAATCAGATCCTGAATGTAGAACTTAAAGGGTGATCTAACCTCTTGGGTGTGGGATGAGAGCTGAAGAGAGGAGTCAAAGTGTCTCCAAGAAAAGAAGTCTTTTCCTGAGGGAAAGGATGTGAGGAAAACAAGTTGGTAGGGAAGTCAGAAGCTAATTTATGGGTTATCAGTTTGTGGGTGTCAGTATCTCTCATCATTTTAGGCCTTCCTATCCTCTAATCTCTTTGGCTCATATATTGTCATATATCAGGCAAAAGTAGGAAAGAAAAAATTTACTTTCCCACTACCCCTCCAATATACAAGCAGGATACCCTTGCAAAACCAGAATTATCTTTTGGAGGGTGGGCCCTTTGTAGTACACTTGGAATTTGTTCCTCTGGATCAAACTGTCAACCAAAGTTTTTATCTGGAAGTTTTGAGAAGGTTAATCACAATTTGTGGAACAAATGTCTCAAGTTGAGGCAAACAGTTTGATCGTCTCTTCTACCATGGCAATGCACCTGCCTACACTGGACTGAGTATTCAGCAGTTTTTGACCAAAAAGACATGGCCCCTGTGTCCTACCCTCCATATTCACCTGATCTCACCCAAGTGACTTTATTTTGTTTCACTGAATGAAAAAATTCTTCAAAGGGAAATGTTTTGCTGATGTGGAAGAGGTGAAACAAAATGGCAGGAGCATTAAAAGGCATCAAAATTGACGAGTTCAAAACTTGTTTTGAGTAGAGAAAAAGTGTCTTAATAGGTGTATTGCTTCAAATGGAGATTACTTTGAAGGTGGCTGAAGTTTAAACATGTAAGAATAAATACACTTAAAAAAATAAATTCTGTGTTTTTGGGGTCCCCCCTCATATTCAGCCTCTTCTCACAAATTCCCCCATTCATTTCTATACAAATCATCTAATCACTTAAGAGCTTAAACCATTGAGAAAAATCTAGAAAGACTTTTAGGTACTTTGGCTAGCACCCTGTCTTTTATTTTCCTGGAGGAAATGCAGTACATAACTCAAAATATACTCCAGACACAGTAATATTACTTACCACATATTAAGAGTGCATTCCATTTCAGACTTGTGCATTGTTTCATTTAATTATCTCTACAACTCTTTGAATGAATTCTGGTATTAGCATTTATTCCATTGTGATTTGGGGTGAAATTTTCCTGTCTGCTACATCCCAGCCCCCATGCATGTTAAATAGAAAGAATGTTGGTCCCCTCAGTGTTGCTGTGAGAATAATATGTGTTGTCGGGTCTAAAGCACTCAGCAGAGAATCTGGCACTTCTTCAATGTCCCTCAAGTGGTAATTCTTAGTTTTTTTGTGGCAAAATTTGCCTCTTTTAAATGAACTAATATATGTAGATATCATTTTTAATTAATAAAGAGGAAATTATAGAATATGAATTATCAACATCCTTATTAATTTAATATAGTCCAAAAAAACAAAAGATAGATAACAATACGAAAGAGCATTAAGTGACTGTTGAAGGCAATAGTCCAGAAAAATGGTGTCCATCACATTGGGATAGTCTGAATGTATAGGGTTGAAATATGAAAAGAGAAAGTGAAGGACTTTTGGGCATACAGAAATGAATAAACCAAGATATGAGAGGAAATTGTGGGTAATTTGTTTGGAGAGCAATGGATAGATTAATTTGACTAGAGTGACGTTTTTCGAAGAAAGCATGGGACATGAGATTTAGAAATAATAAAAGGGGCCATATAATTGATGACATTTAGTGTTGGATGAAGGCTTCTGACTTGCCTTAATGGGCAATAGAGTGGTTATTAAAGGCTCTTGAGTCAAGGATTGATTATTACTTCTAGAACACATATTTATGAAGTAACTATGAAGAGTTCAAGCTCTGCATTAATCATGCAAAGGGACATTGGAAAGGTTTAATTTGACTATTATATTTCAGTTTGATTGGATGGAGAAAAAACTGGAAGTAGGGATCCCAGTCAGGAAACACATATAGGAAGTGAGGTTTGAGATGATTAAGGCTGAGTGAGGAGGCCAGGAGTAGCAATTAGGATGGGAAGACTAGCTGTTAGAGACACCAAAGAGCAGGAGCCGACAGCACTGTAGGGCGAATGGATGTGGAGAAAAAGAGGAAGAGCGGTGTTGGGGATAATTGCAAGATACTGAGTTCAAGTGATCGATAGAATCATGAGACTGTGGACAGAAAAAGGGAAGTTAGGAGAAAAAGTTGGCTCAGATGGGGAGATAAACTCTTTTTGAGGTGATAGCTGTGTAGATGATACTTAGGAATAGGAGAAAGAGTTTTCTTTCTATCCATACGCAGAATGTGTTCAATCAGATAGGAAATCATGATTTTATAAATTAACATCAAAAACAATGTATATATGCTGTAGTCACCAGTTTGCTTGTACATTAAGATTAGGATTCGTGTTATTTAAATTTATTATTTTAATTAATATATATTATTTTCTGAGCATATTTTCACCCCAATAATCTAGCTAACCATGCTAATCATAGATGGTGATTAGTATAGTCTTAGAAGTGCCACTTGCAATAATGATAGTCCCTCCTGCTCACTACAACCTTATAACCTCCACATTTCAGATCTGCCCAGACAGAGATATGCTTGGTTTAAACATCAAGACATTTAATTACAAAATGAAAATCCTTGGAAAGGGAACCTGAGGATCATGTGAAAGTTAAAGGGGGTCTTACTGATTATCAAGTGCTGGTTTATACCAACAGATTTATATTTTTGTTTTGTATATTGTTTTGTTTGTTTATGTGTTTGTTTTTTATCTAGATGGGCTATAATCACAGAATTCTCTTACTACCTCGATGCCCATTCAACAAAACATGGCTTACGCTACAGCGTGGTTTCTACTCCCTCTATATGGCCTCTGTCTGTTTCTTCTCTGCCAAGCTGTAGGTTTCTTTTTTGCTTTTTCTTTTCTTTATTAGCCTAAACTCCCTGGACTGCAATTGTCTCTCTGCACATGCCTGGTCAACTGTTCAGTTATTACTTTTCCAATATAGGAACAGAGTTAACTTAGAGGGTTATGCCTCATTAAAAAAAGAGAAGGAAAAGCAAGATAAAGGGAATAAAAATTTTATTCCTTTCAGAGGCATTTTAACAGCCTTTTAAAAGTCTTCAGACTTTCCTTGACATATGTGTAGCATTCAGTTTTGTCCTTAGCTCTTAAATGCATCTAGAGAAAGAAGAATGCATTCCTTGTTTGTGAAAAACTACAAAGAACCAAACATATTTGCATCCTGTTATCTTAACTCTTGAGCTTCTCCAAGAAGTTGGGGTATAAATAACCTTATAATTTTAGTACTGGGGTGGATTGCATTTGTTATAAGTGGCAACAGGTGGAAAGTATGCTCTAGCAATTAAACTGAATATAACCGTGTCCTCTAAATTTCTAATGAAAATTCCATATGCATATTTGATCATTTTAAACGTGGTGGAATTTTTGACTGGCTCAGAGACAACTTGAGAGAAGAGATAAATTATGTGTCTTATGATTTTAAGAAAGAATTTAGTATTAATTTGATTTGGAGTAAAGGATGGGATGAGGAAAATACTAAGTGTTTTTCAGTTTCATGGTCATATTACTTAGAAATGCCAACCAATGTGAATCCAAAAGCTTTACCAAAATAATTATTCCATTTTTTAAATGTGAGTTAACTTGGGCTAAATGGCTTTTTTGTTGGATTCTGCCCTCCCCCTTTCCTTGCATTCTAGAGCCAAATGTAAAAAGAAAACTAAATTCAGAATTAGGATATAAAAGGGAAAAAATGCAGATAAGTTCCTGGCATCAGCTGCCTCAGAAATGCAGGCCAGGGAGTGCTTTGCATTTTGTTCAGAAGATTTGGAAGTGAACCTAAATTTCAGAGATGCCTACCTCTGGGAACCAAAGCACCAGGCAAAGGAATCTGCCAATACCCGAGAAAGACTGTGAGTGGAGCCAAAAACGTTTTTCCTGTGGTATGGTACAGGGTTGTTCTGTGTCGCCCACCCACACTGCCATCTCCCACACACACCATTGCAAACTTTCTTGGGACCTGAACAGATTCAAAACTGGGCAGGCCTTTTTTTTTTTCTTTTCTTTTGGGCAGAGTCAAAAACACATGCTGAAGTGCTTTCCAGGCTTTGGAAGCAGCATGGTTTGGTGATTTACAGTTGATTCAAGATTGGGAATGGACTTATCTTTGAATGGGGGGCATAAACTGTGTATCCCGCTTGCAGTTGGGAAGGCTGATGCCTGGGGTTCAGGGCATAAGACAGCAGGCAAGAAGAGGGCCTTCTTGGTTGCTTGGCTTGGACCCGAATTTACATGGGAACCTTAAGAAAAACTAAGCCATGATGCCTCAGTTTCCCAGTGCATAATGTCATTGCTTCCTCTAAAGGAATCCCGATGAATAAAACTTGGCTTAAAATTCACCTCCACTTGTTGTTTATTTTCTCTTCCTGTTTGCCCTTTTATCCTGCATCCCACTCTGGCTTTGGGGATTTGGTTTTGGGAGGAAGACAAGGAACCACATTAAACAAAAGGATGGGGAAAGGTGTGTTGCCAAGTTTAGAACCCACTCAACCCTGTGGGTTTGGAGTTTTTAAACAACCTCCTGCCTCTTGAGCTTTCAGTTTGTTTATTCTTGGCAAAATGAAGCTTCCTGTTTTTACGAAAAGCAGCTTATAAAATGCTTGAAAAGTCTTCTTGGACATCAAAACACCCTTCCCAAACAATATTTTGATGATTTAACATGTAAATCAGTCAAAACAATGTGAGCAACATTTCCTATAAAGCACGTGTGGATTTTAAAAATTAAGGGGGTAGTGCTTAGCTAAACATACTTTGGTTATAGAAGATCAAAAGCATTTGAAAACCAGTTTAAGATGTTTGCTAAGTCTAAAATGAGGCCAAATCCAACTACTCTAAGCTGAAACGCAAACAATTTATTATTAAAATAGCCCACGGATGTGAATACTCTGCAATCTCTGAGTTTGTGACTCTTGTAGCCAAAATAATCTCCATGAAATGATTGTAATAATGTTTATGAGCAATCATGGGACCAGAGCTCTCAGCCTAACCATGGAGGTGGAGAAGTGACTTGAAGATCAAACACTTCAATGACTTGACTCACTCATTATCATGCTTAAGGGTCTGTCATAGGATGTATGATATTCCTCATCACCGCCAATTTTATATATATATATATATATTTGGTCAGATGAGAACAACATATCTATCAGTCAGCTTTCAGACTCCAACATAAAATCTTTAAGTCTACTTCTAGGTTCAGAAGCTAAGAAGGCTAACATTCTGCTAGTATGGATTGCTTCTCAGATGTGTAATTTCTCAGTATGTGCATGGCGTATTAGGAAGTACAACAAATTCCGTATTATCCCCAACAACGTCTCCTACAGAGCAACCAGAGTGACAGCTGTAGAGATGAATAGACATATTCTGCACTAATCCACAGATTTTATTAAGCATCATCTATGGATAAGTTACTATAATAGATAAAATTCTAAATGAAATTATGAATAATAGGCAGCCTGTTTACCTTGAAGAGCTTTGAATCTAGCTGAGAAAATTCTGTGACAGAAACAATATATGGGGCTCTGTGATAGAACCTCATAGAGGGTATGTATGAAATTCTAATTTTTTTTCAGATGAGAAAGTCTTCTCTTGAAGGTAATTAATCTTTTGGGAATAATATGGCACAAGCGGCGTTTATAGACACATGAAGGTGGGAGGAGATGGGAGAATTCAGGTGAAATAGAACAATTACAGTCAACACCCTAAAGAAGCAAAGCACACAGCAAGCTAGTGTAAAGGTCTGCAAAGCTGGGCTTGCTGGCTCAGCCTGTAATCCCGTGTCTTTGGGAGGCTGAGGTGAGTGGATTGCCTGAGCCCGCGGGTTCGAGACCCGCCCAGGCAACTTGGCGATACCTCATCTCTATAATAAAACAAAAATTAGCCGGGCATGGTAGCGCGCACCTGTAGTTCCAGCTACTTGGAAGGCTGAGGCGGAAGGATTGCCGGAGCCCAGCAGGTCGAGGCTGCGGTGGCCGGGAGCGGCCAATGCACTCCAGCCTGGGTGACAGAATGAGACTCCAACTCCAAAAATAAAAATAAATTTAAAAAAAAAGGTCTGCAAAAGGGTCAGTACATTCTTTTCCAAATGTGTTCCTTGAGAAAAGAATATAATATAATACATGAATTTGGGAAGTTCTGTGTCAAAAACTTGGAAATTGTTTAATTGCAGAATTTTGGGGAACATCTAACAGCTTCTCCCTAAGAGAAGGCATGAAAACACATGCTTACTTAAACCATTTGACAAATATATATAACAAAAAGAAAATATGATTAACTTTGTACATCAGAGGTGTATAATAGATGTACGAGTTGCTGCAATGACTGAATGAGCTTTAATATGTAAATCAACATTATTTGTATGTGCCTGACACATACATAATAAATTCTGGTTTTTAAATTATAGTTATCGCTGTTATTTGGACAAGGCATTTGACAAGGATTTTCATGATATCTTTGTAGACAAAGTGAATATATATCACCTGAATGCCATAAAGAGTTAAAGGACTTTGTAATTGGTTGAATGCCCATTCTAGGGAAATGCTCATTAACAGATGCTGCCAACCAAAAGGTGAGTCTTTAATGTTGTGCCAAACGTCTCAATCTTCATCACTAGCCTGGATAACATATTAAATAATGACTTGAGTTAACTTATAAAGGCGTGAAAATCAAATTTTCAGGTCATAAGAAGTTGTGAAGGAGAGTTATTATTACATTGGTTCACAGAATCTTAGCATAGGAAGTCTTGATGGACTGGAATAATGGTCTAAAATATATAAAGAGTGAAAAAATATAGTATTATACTTGAACCTTAAAAAAACCTGTATACATAGAAAATGGCAGAGAGCAGTCTTGTCTGGAAAAAAATGAGGAAAAAGTCTTGAGGATTTATAGAAAATTAAAAGCTAAATATGTGATAAAAGGAAAAATGGTTTATAGAACATGTAATGTGACTTCAGGTTGTATCAATAGACTTGGGTGGCTAGATTTAGGGAGGTGAGAGTTCTATTTGTTCTGCACAGGTCAGACCACACATTGAGACATTTTATTCAGTACTTGTGAGAGATGAAGACTAATCAGAACTAGCTGACTGTCTGTGCCCACGATGGTGAGTAAACTTTAAAAATGACTCACAAATAACAGATGTATTGGAAATTTTTAGTCTAGTGAAGAGAAAATTCAAGAACAGGTATGTTCAAATATTTGGACTTTTTCTCTTGGAAGAGGAATTAGACTTGATTTCTATGATATCATATAGACTAATTAGGGCCAAGATTCCATAGCAATCTTTTCATAAATGTTTATTGAATGCCAACTCTGTGTGAGGCATCACACTAAGCAAAAAAACAAATGTGCATAAGACAGGTTTCTGCTCCAGGCAACTAGAACCCAGTGTGATAAGTGGTTTCCTAATTGAACAATGCACTATGGTGAAAGAGGAATGAATTAAATTTGCTGATAGTGATTTTTAAACCAATATTATAAGCACATAATTTAAATATTCAAATAATTCTGTAAGATTTGTAAAAAAAAATTTTTAACACAGGCTTTTGTAGTTTTTTAATTTAATTTTAGATATAGGGTAAAATTCAGGATTAGGTAGAAAAGTGATCATTGTACATGTAAAGCTTGGGCCTCCCTTTGGTTTCCCGCTTCACCTGGTTTGAGATAAGGTATCCTTATTGATGTAATGTGTTTCCTTCTTCCCTCCCCTGGTAGCATCCTGCTACTGTCAAACCGTTTCTTAGAGTGTTATGATAAATGTTCAGGGTCTGCTTGTAAGTGGTACTCACTTTTTGTTTCTGTGATAGATCACTGAGTATGATAGACTCTAAATCCAACCAAGTTGCTGCGAAGTCCATAATTTTGTTCTTATTTATGTCTGCATAGTACTCCATCGTGCATATGTACTACATTTTTTTTTATTCAGTCCACTTTCGATGGTCTCACTGTTGGTTCCATGTTTTTGCAATTGTGAATAATGCTGCAATAAACATGTGTGTGCAGGTATCTTTTTTATAGAATGATTTGAGTTCTTCTAGGTATAGTCCTAGAAGGGGGATTGCTGGGTCATTTTATAGTTTTGTCTCACAGTTTCTCTTTCTCCAGAGGCAACCGTTGTCACCTCTTTAAGCTTGTTATTGTTCTAGTCATCTCCACGTCTCTACAGGACAGAGTTTTATTGCTATTTCTTAATTTTTCAGTTTTTGGTTTTATCTATTGACTTCTCCTTGTGAAAGATGAGGATTTAGCTCTATTTCCTTTCATCATGTACATGTACGTTTCCATCCCCCATTGTCTAAACATAACAATGTTGTGTTTTTGGTAAAAACTAATATTCTGTTTTTGTGACTACGAAAACCATATTCCCAGCTAAACCATGTACAAAATGGGTACTTTTCCTTTCATGCACATCTTATTTTCCCTAGAATTTGTATATTTCTTATTTTAAAATTTATTTCATTTCATATATACTAATTTAACCCCAAACACTTTAATTGTCTCAATCTTTTCTTTAAGAAACTCATGGCTTTTAGATTGCTATTTAATTTTGTCTTATAGAATTTCTCCCAAAGCCTTCTGATCTGCTTAAACCAGTTTGGTAGTTGGTCTATGTCTGGGGCACAACTTTATCTTGGGATCTCCTTGCATGGTTTTCCTGATGAGTCTCTTTGCCTTTCTCCTTTTTTGGATCTTCTACTGCTTGGACCTCATATGTTCTCTGAGTTCACAATCTTTTTGGAAGAGTACATGCTCCAGTATTTTTATGCAAGATAGAAATTGAAAGAGAAATTGATGAGATACTGTAGATATGACAATATCTTTATTTTACTCTCATACTTGATTGATTTTATCAGGGCCCAGATATCAATCTAAAACATATTTTCTTTCACAATTTTGAAGGCATTGCTTTATTGCCTTTTACCTTCTAGGGTTGCTGAGAAGTCCAAGGTCTTTTTGATTCCTGCCTCTTTGTATATGGTCTCTTTGTTTTTTCATCTTTGAAAACTTTAGAAACTTCTCTGTGTTGAATTTTCACAAGTAGTTGCCTCAACTTGGGAACATGGGTCTATTTTCATTTTGCTAGACACTTGGTAGGCTATTTAAACGTTGTCCTTCCATTCTGGAAACTTTTCTGGAATTATTTTATTGATGCTTTCCTCCTGTCATTTCTTTATTCTTTCAAAATCTCCTATTTTTTAAGTTTTGGATCGATTTGTACAGGTCCTATTACATTAATATCTTTCTTTTCTGTTTACAAATGCTTCTTTTTTCTTTTACTCTTAAAACTCTAGTTCTTATTACATGGTTACATGAATCTTTTACATCCCTAATGATGTGAATAAAAGCTGTTATAGTTTTTGAACTTTTCTCTCTGCAAATCTTTGTCTCAGTCAAGTTGTTTTGTGTGATGTATGTGAGTAATGAGAGAGGGTTTCTTTTCCGTTGTGTATATTCCATTTTGGAAGCTTTCCACTAAAGTCTGGCAATTTTTATATCTAAGATCAGGGCGCTTTTAAGTTGATTGATGTTCTGAGCACATAAATGGGGACCGTTAATTGTCAGTTTCACTATAGAATGATTTGACTGGGAAATTTTGAGAATCTTCAATGTCAATGCCTTTGTATCTTTCATTTTGGCAAATAAATATTTCCCATGGAAGATTTTTCAATGTCCTGCCCAGCAGTTAGTATTCTGGGGGCCAAGTGGACACAGAAAACTGCTGGTGTTTGCTTTCAATATGCACAAAGTGACTTTTTCACTAATACATCCACATAATCAACTTAAGACCCTGTTTTTTTATGTCTTCTAGACAATAAACTCTGGTGAGGCATGGAGTGAACAGTCTGGCATAGTGAACTAGGGAACTGCAATTCACCTATTTCTTTAAAAAATACTTTTAACTAGTCTCCTTTATTTTATCTCACTCCCCTTTACTTTCAATTCTAAAAGGATTTGATGAAGCCAGAGTCTGTGCCTTTAGGATCATGTGGTATAAATCTGGGTTAGCCTTCTTCAGTTTTCCCTGAGGATAGCTTAGTATTTCTATTCCTTGCATGTCTAAGTCATTTATCATTTATCTATATGCTTTCTAGCTTCCCTATTTCTTTTCTCTTGTTATTCTTATCCTTGAAGATCATACATTCATATATATTCATATGCTATTGATTTAGAATCACTTTTTGCATGTGTTTAATCTACTATCTTTCCCTGGAAGGATGTGGGATGTTTTCAGAGAAAATTACATTTGTGAAGAACTTTGAACAATAACTCAGACTTTTCAGTAAAAGCAGTGAGAAAAAAACAACCTAAGAAACAAAAGAGTTGTGAGACTTTTTATGGAAAACTCTGGAAATGATGAATGTGACTAGGACATCAGATGTTTTGAGATAGCATGAAGTAGTCATCAGCAAGACCAATATAGTTTCTAGAATGGAAAAGCAGGTAACCAGCAATTAACGAAACTTTTGGAAGGCATATTTCTACTACCTTAACAGTCATGTATATTCCACAGTGGACTAGGTTGAATCAAACCGCGATGCATCCTTCCCTGTAACTGCTAAGCCCTTAGGTAGACAGTGGTAGACAAGGTTCCAGATTGCTTGGTCTGAAAAATGCCAGCAATTTTGTAGCAAATATGTATACATATTTTAAGCTACTTGATCCCAAGTAAGATTTGAGAGGCATAGGAATGAGGAGGAAAGGGAGAGGGAAGAAAGAAATACAGAAAAGTAGACAAAGAAGACATACAAAGAAAAAAAACATTCATAGTGATGACATCACAGCTGTGTTATAAGATTAAGCTTTAAGTCTGTAAGAGTCATTTCTGTTCTATCTCAACAGGGAGAAATGTGCTGAGCTCTTGGGGTCGTTGACTAACAGGTCTACCAGATGAGTCCTGGGTTTGGCTGCTGGAGCAGAGCATTCCATCTCAAGGTTTAAGATGCAACAATGCATTATTAAACCTGTTTGTAACACAATGTGCGAGATGACATCATGTCCCTGGGTATGTGTGACCTCACCAAAAATCTGTGCCATGCTGTGTAGGAAAAGTGTTACTTCAGGATATATAGAAAATTAGATAGAAATTCTAGTATTTTATAAGTAGCAGCCTGCCCTTCTTTCCTTTCAAATCCAACGTGTTCATTAAAAGAGCAAAAATTATTTTATGCAAATCTCCATCAAAATGATGTACTAAAAATTGAGAAATAAGCATTTGAAATAAATGAAAAATGGATGTAGCCCCAGGAGATTGTGATTTTTAGTCTGGTATCTCAGTCACAGTCTGCCAGGAAATAAAAACCATTGAATATTACGAGCAGTAGGAAATTGGTTACATCGGTGATGGAAGAGCTAAGAAACCTAATGTGACAGTGAAGCAACCCAGAAATAAGCAAAGACTGGAAGACGCTACCACTTCTGAGCTGGGCACTGAAGTATGGGGAGCCTACTAAGCAGATGGAAGAGATGCAGCTACTGTCGAGATGTCACCAAGAGCAGAAAGAGAAGTGACCTGGCCTCCCTCCCCCTTTCTTGTACCTCCCAACCTCCCACCAGTGTTTCCTTCTCATGGGATGAGCCCAAGGGAAGCCAGTTGATGTGGGACCTGGAAACCCAGCTCTGCAAAGCAAGGCAGAGCAGAGGAGGGTGAGGAATGAATCTGAGGACAAACAGGTATACAACCAGCACATCTAGAAAGATAAATGCTACCTTAAAGGGAAGACCATTTGTGTCTGCAAAATCATTACTGATCTGAGCACAGTGAGGAGATGATTATTCACCAGATCTAGCATTAGAAGTGGGAGAATTAGGAACTAACTTTAAAAATGAACATTATAGAGGACAACCACCTTCACCACCTTTATAGCCAGAACTTTGGATTGTAGTCTTGTAGTGGGCTGAACTAGTATGACTCACTGGCTTTTAATTATTATGCATTGATAAAATTAGGAGTGGACAACACAAACAGAAAACATTATTTTTTGCAGGAAAAACTAAACTTTGCATTTTATAAATGTGGTCTTTGTTCTTGATATTGTTATTGCTAATAAAGATGCTATCTAACACACATACATTTATTTATAATTCAATAATTCAATGCTAGTAATCATATTGTTTCCATAGGTCTGTCCTGTTTCCAGACATTTCTACTGCAAGACTGAAGTAGTTTCTGTAAAAGTGACATTCGACAGCTGACTGTTGAAGCAATGTCCTGTTATTAGCTAACATGTAATTAGTTCATTAAAAAATACCTCAACTGAATAGCATGTAACTTAATACCATCTACCAAAGTGGAGAAATTCACAATTTCTCACAAATGGCAGCAAAATTACAGTGCAGGGAAACTGGAAATGAGAAGATGCCAGCTGGCAGGACACTAAGTATTTCGGATTACTGTGTGTTTATGACCTCTGTGTTCTAGAAAAAAAAATTAATTAGATTATGCTATTTGAGAATCTTGGAATGCCATGGCTCTGTGCCAGGCTTATCAGAACCACACATCTGAAGCTTAATTAAGCTGTTTTAAATTTCACCAGTATTTCTGAGTTTTGAAAAAGCAGTAAATGTAAGAACTAATAAATAACAGTAGAAGAACGCTGAGATTTCTTCAGATGGCAAAATTCAGGGTAAAACTAGGGACTGTTCCAAAGTCTACCATATACTCAGTTTATTGAATGTAGGCATGACATGAAGCAGAACTCTTTGTTCAAGAGTTTTTAGAAAACCAATGGATGCAATATGGATTCTGTAATTGTAGAAAAGTATCAAGTTGTTTTTGAAAATTCAAGTCACTTTCCAAGAGTGTGTCTATAGCTCAGGATGGAGTCAAATTGGGGCAAAGCATGTGAATTCCAGTATAGGGAAGAGAAGTAAAGTGAGATTGACTTCTTGTTCACTTTGATGAGAGAATTGTATCACCTGAACTTTTAGCTAACTACTTTTAACAAAAGAAAAATATCTCGTCATAATATGAGTAAGCTTAACTTTTTTTTTTTTTTTTTGAGTTGGAGTCTCACTCTGTCGCCCAGACTGGAGTACAGTGGCCGCTCCCAGCCACCGCAGCCTCGACCTGCTGGGCTCTGGCGAACCTTCCACCTCAGCCTTCCAAGTAGCCGGAACTACAGGCGCGCGCTATCACGCCCGGCTGATTTTTTGATTTATTGTAGAGATGAGGTCTCGCTTGCCCAGGCGGGTCTCGAACCCGCGGGCTCAGGCAATCCACTCACCTCAGCCTCCCAAAGGCGCAGGATTACAGGCTGAGCCACCGAGCCCGGCTATATTTACAGATTTTAAACAAAAGTCTATAAGGCCAATGCATGACTGTATTGATGCTCTTTATATACAAAAAATGAGAGTATTTATTCCATTATAAAATATGTAATAAAATTATTAAAGCCCCCATGAGACTAGGGATCCTAGTGGAATAGACAGAGAACACAAATTACATGGCTAAAAACCTGGCTGTACTTGTGGGTGCCAAAGACTTGGTTTTCCTGAAAAGTCACTGCACATCTCTGGCAACAATCAGACAGCATTATAGTGACACACAGTAAAGCTTTGCTGGGTACATTTTAAAGTAAAAAGGCATTCTGGAAGGTGTTTCAGGGAGCAAAAGCAGATAATCTATGTGTTATCTTACATAATAATGTTAAGTATTGTAGCTGAAATAGATTATTCCTTTATTAGTTCCATTGAGGGACTGGATTCAAGAAATATGCAGATTCAGGGGCCCTATGGCTAGCCGGTCTGTACCTTTTATCTTACCACCAGTGTTCTGAGACCCTGCCTTCAGATATTTATTTCCCAAAGCATATTGTGTATAACATTGGTGAACATGAACAAAAATTTTATATGTATTTGCATAATGTATTTGAGAAAAGGCACATAAAGCTGTCATTTCAGAGTATTAGCTGAGGATATAGTTAAAAAGAAAGTTTGTTTTTAAAGAAATTAAATAATGGTTGGGCTCAGTGGCTTAGCCTATAATCCCAGCACTTTGGGAGGCTGAAGCGAGTGGATTGCCTGAGCCTGTGGGTTTGAGACCAGCCTGGGAAAGTTGGAGAAACATAGTCTCTACAATAAAATCAAAAGTTAGCCGGGTGCAATAGTGCACGCCTGTAGTTCTGGCTACTTGGAAGGCTGAGGTGGAAGGATCCCCAGAGCCCAGCAGGTTGATGCTGGGGTGGCCGTAAGTGTGCCACTGCACTCCATCCAGCCTGGGCAACAGAGTGAGACACTGACTCAAAAAAAAAATTAAATAGTAATAGGGAGGTACAGAAATGTGACAAAAGTCATGAACATTGCCTGAAAAATGAGAGAAGTCTAGAAAGCAGTGGAAGAGAGGTATACAGAGGCACTGAGTATGGGGACGTGAATTTATCTAGCTTCATAAAGTGCACCACAGAAAGCCATAATTACTTCAAAGCATCTTAAAAAGCACAGCTTCTCCAGTAATAAATGTTATCCTTCCTAAAATGCCATCAAGTTTGATGTGAAATATGAAAATAGGTAAACTTTTTAATTCATGGACAAAAGGGCAGGAGGATCACTTGAGCCCAGGAGGTCGAGGCGGCCATGAGCTATGATAGCACCACTGTACTCCATCTTGGGAGACAGAGTGAGACCTTGCTTCAAATAAAACCTAAACAAAAGAACATAATAGGTAAAAGTACAGATCATCCAAGAAGGAGGATTTTGGAGATTTTGACATCAACTAGACTTCTAATATTTATCAGATTATAGATACTTTTAAAATAGATTAAGGAACAAAATCCATGTAAATGTCTTCATTAATTGTCAGGTTTACTTTCTGGATATATTGTCATGCAGATTGTCTACATAACTTCTGATTTGGTTATTGTATGTTTATTGTTTCACTTATTAAATACTAAATTGCAATTTTGCATTACAGTTTTTAAAAATATTTGTTTCTAAAATAACCTCTGATGAATAACTTCTATTGCTTAGTGTTAAGATGGACTGAAATGGAGGCGTAAGCTGATGAATATTAATAAGAATGAGCATGAACTAGTCTATGCAACTTACTTTTATCCACATTCCTTATTGCCTTTGCCCCCATACCCAAGTCCAGGCCATTATGATGTGTTATACTTTATATGTGCTTGGTTAGTGGTTTTATGGATTACGTTATCTAGTTTTAACTTTCTTAAACTTCACATAGGGGAGAGAAAAGTAAAAAGAATACTGCTAAGAAACTGGGGGATATACATACAACTGATAAGGCAAGAACAGATGAACATCAAGAAAATGACTGAACACTCCCTGCTCCTTGTCCTATTACAAAATCTATCTCAACTCCATCATCTAACAAGTTCTCATAAGAAGTAGTCCAACTACTTTAAGAAATTTTCAAGAAGATAATTTAAACATGGGTTTTTATCCATTATCATTAACCATAAACTTCACTATGAGTATATACTATGGCTTGAGATTTTTCCTAGTGATAGTATAAAATAATCAAAATCAGCAAATCATTTAAAATGTTATTTATGCCCTCTTTAATCCATTCTTTTAAAAGTTCCATATTTGCATAATGTATAATGCATACAATTGTTAGTAATCAATGAATATAATTTGTAAGTAAGTCTATGTTAGGAAATGTATTTTTTAATGTTTTACTGATGAGCCCATCAAATGTTTGGAGAATACTGGTAGTGGGTTTGACACTAGTAATGTGTCTTGTCTTAGTTTCTGAAGTACCTAATCATTTATTTCGCATAGATCATATGAAGAATTCAGTTGCTCTAAGTTTTTGAAAGATATAATTAAATGTATACATTTTGATGAAACCTTTCAAAGTCAACTGTCAAACAGTATTTTGACATATTGCCTATACTTGAATTTAGCTGTCAAACTTTCTCAAGCTAATCTGCATGGCCAGTGAATTCATTCCAGGATGATACCAAAGTTCTTGAAATTAATTCTGTTACCATCATCTGTCTGATGCTTTCAAATGTAAGAAGCAGGGATGTAGAATCTTGCACAGGAAGAACTTTAGAGATAGATCTGGTCATTTCTTTAAACTATAGCTCATTTTTTAGAATCTAAACCAGAACCTTACTTGGTAACCCATAGAACTGTATGGCTGGAACATTTAGAAATGAAGAGATTTAGGTTTAAAATGAAAAAAAAAAACCATTGTACTTGAATGAATCAAAAAGCAATATCAATTATTTTAATTAATGTTATAGTTTTGACATGCAGAGTGCACACATTTACAGTATCTTCAATCACTCGGCTTTTCATTGAAGAAAAATGTGAAAATTTTTCATTGGAGGACTTCTCAAAAAGCTTTGTCTATTCACTGAGAAGTATTCTCTTATTACTTATTAATGTATAAATCTCTTATTAAATGTATAAATCGAACAAGATTTATACATTTGCTAGTCTGAGCAAATAGCTGGCCAGCCCAGTGAGGTCTGGAGCAATAGAATTTACACACATTCCTTAACCACTGGGTCAGCTGTACCATCGCTGAACTCAAAATGGAAGAGATAACCTGCCCATATGGACAAAATTCTACAGTTGGAGGGAACAAGGAAAAAAAATGGACATAGAAATGGCCAAATGCGATGGTTTGGGAATGACTGGTTTATCTCCACCAAAACTCTTGTTTAAATTTGATCCCCAGTGTCATGGTAAACATGTAACAACTAGTGTTGGGGCCTAGTGGGAAGTGTTTGGGTCATGGGGATGAATCCCTCATGAATGGCTTGGCGCTGTTCTTGCAGAAGTGAGTTCTGACTCTTGGGAGATTGGATTAGTTCTCTGGAAAATGGATTAGGTTTTTCGAGAGTGAGTTGTTATAAAGCCAAGATGCCCCTCAGGTTTCCCCCTCTTTGCTTCAATTCGCTTCTCCTTTGATCTCTGCCATGTTGTAACCAAGTGTGAAAGCTCTCGAAGCCAGGGCCATGCCCTTCAACTGCTCTGTCTACAGAACTGTGAACTAAATAAACCTCTCTTCTTTATAAATTACCCAGTCTCAGGTATGTTTTCTATAGCAACACAAAACAGACTAATACACCAAGAAAACCTGAACTGTTATTCTTTTGTACATACCAATCCTTCTACCTAGAATACGCCTCTCCCCTCTTTGTCAGAGTCTTGCCTATTGATCAGGAAAAATTGTTTATATAACGGATACATTATGCTACCAAAGAAATCTATATGGAATGATCTCTTCAACTGCAAAGATCTTGAGTTGACTGATCAGTTTCTAATGTATTTTGATTGTACCATAGCACCTAGACAAATGGGAGCTGTATAGAGAGCAGGAATTCATTAACATGTTGTTGAATGAAATAGTAAACTAGTGAGTAGATTAATGAAATTAGACCAGTTAAGGAAACACACTGTTTCTACATCAATTGGTTATGTATAGTTCAAATATGTTGGATTATTGTTGATGCTGCTCTCTTGATGGTTGATAACTATGATCATTTAATCAGCCTTCAAGTGGTTAATTCTCTCATTGAGAATAATGAAAACCAAGTATCAGCCACCACACACCCATCTCAGTCATTTACCAACAAATATTCATAGTAAAAAAAATCTGAGAGGAATCTTAAAGTTTTTCACCAAAGATAGGATAAAAATATAGTGTGAGATATTCAAATTAGACATAGTATAATATGACTTAGAGTAACAAAACAATACAGTTTGATAAAATTTTGTGGAATCTTCTTTTCTGGAAGTCACTTATAAAAGCATTCTTAGAGATTTTAATATCTTAATGCTTTGTTAGTTTAAAGCCATCAGCTGTCTGATGGCAGCTGAATGTACTGATCTTTAAAATACTCCCTACGAATTTTATTATTCAATAAACACAAGACTCAACATTTCTTTAGGACTTCACATTTTACAAAAGTCCTCTTAAATACATCATTTAATCTTTACCACAATTCTGATTGATATGCATAATTATTTCCATGCCTTTACTGCAAAAATGTATTCTTTTTGATGAAGTGATTTGCATAAGGTACTATGGATTTGCAGTACCTGGGATTCCAATGAAAGTAAACTGAGTCAAATTCAACTATGTTTTGTCATGATAGTGATTATCATGATGGCAACAACCCCTACTCTACAGAGAAATAAGCTCATTATCAGACGGGCATTCACTTTTTAGAGGGTTTTCCCTCTATTATTAATATCACTGTATAAAAGGTCAATTGTTTCATGCCGTTGCACTTAAAAAATCCAATGTCTTTTCTGGTTTTAAAAAGGGAAGGGATCTGCATTGTCCTGTATGCACATTTTACCTGAATAAAAACATTAAGAGAAATGTTAATAACCAATAATTATATGAAGCAAAAGCTAGCAAATACTAGGAGTTATTGCTAATAAAACATGCTCCAGAATAAAGAGCCCAGATATCGACCCACACAATTATAGTCAACTGATCTTTGACCAAAGAATGAAGGCAATTCAATGGAGAAAGGATAGTCTTTTCCCACAAATGATGCTGCAACAACTGGACATCCACATGCAAAAAAATTAATGTGGACACAAACCTTGTACTTTTTACAAAAATTAATTTTAAAAAAATTGTATAGACTTCAATTTAAAATTCAAAACTATAAAATTCCCAGAAGATAACATTGGAGAAAATCTAGGTGACCTCGGGTTTGACAATGGCTTTTTAGATACAAAGCCCAAAGCATAGTCCCTGAAAGAAAATAATTGGTAGTTGGACTTTATTTTCTGGGAAAGACATTAAAAGTATGAAAGACAAGCCAAAAAAAAAAAAATCTTAAAATCTTTGCAAAACATATTTGATAAGGAATTGGCATCCAAAATATACAAAGAACTTTTAAAACTCAACAATAAGAAAATAGACAACTCATATAAATAATCCTGAATTGTACCCCACATCTTTAAAATAAAAAAAGAAATAGCACAATAAAAAATGGGCAAAAAATCGGAAAAGACACTTCACCAGAGAAGACATACAAATGATAAACAAGCATATGAGAAATTGCTCAACATCATATATCATAAGAATATCGCAAGTTAAAACAATGAAATGCTGCTACACACCTATGACAATGGCTAACATCCAAAACATCGATAGCACTGATAGCACTAAATGCTATCAAAGACATAGAGCAACATGAATTCTCATTCATTGCCAATGGGAATGCAAAAGGATACAGCCACTTGGGAAGACCACTGTGCAATTTCTTATATAACTGAACAGACTCTTACGATAAGATCCTGCAATTACATTCCTTGGTATTAACCCAAATGAATGGAAAACTCATGTCCACACAAAAACCCGCATGTGAATATTTACAGCAGCTTTAATCATAATTATCAAAAACTTGGAAGCATCTAAGCTGGCCCTTGGTAAATGAATAGAAAAATTGTGGTACATCCATACAATGGACTATTACTGACGAAAAGAAAATGAGCTTTCAAGTCATGAAAAGACATGAGGGAACCTTAAGTACATATTGCTAAGTGAAAAAGGGCAATTTGCAAAGGTTACATACTGCATGATTCCAACTACATGAAATTTTAAAAAAGAAAAAAAAACACAGAGACAGTAAAAAGATCAGTGGTTTCTGCGAATTCAGAGGAAGGGGAGGTGGAATGAATAGGTGAGTGAACAGGGCATATTTAGGAAAGTGAAGCTATTCTGTATGATAATGTAATGGTGGATACACGACATAACATATTTGTCAAAATCCACAGAATGGACAACACAGAGAGTAAACCGTAATGTAAACTATGGACTTTAGATAATAATAAGGCCTGAGCCCGCAGGTTCGAGACCCGCCTGGGCAACTTGGTGAGACCTCATCTCTACAGTAAAAGAAAAAAACTAGACTGGCATGGTAGCGCGCGCCTGTAGTTCCAGCTACTTGGAAGGCTGAGGCGGAAGGATGGCCGGAGCCCAGCAGGTTGAGGCTGCAGTGGCCGGAAGCGGCCACTGCACTCCAGTCTGGGCGACAGAGTGAGACTCCAACTCAAAAAAAAAAAAAGAAAAAAGATAATAATCAGGTATCAAAATTTGTTCATCAAATGTAATTGTACCACGCTTTTATTACAAAAGATGTAATTGATAGGGGAAATGAACAATATTGTAGAGTGGAAGGAGGAATCAGAGAGTGGTATATAGGAACTCTGTACTTTCTACTCAATTTTTCTGTAAACCTAAAACTACTCTAAAAAGCAAATTCTACCTATTTAAAGATAAATTTTTAAAATTACATATAAATCTTTTTTTTAAAAGAGCTCACATTTGCAAAGTTTGAGGGAGGTACATTAGTTGTAAGAATCAAAGGAAGGAAATTAACTTGATTCAAGGCCAGATTGGTCCCAATTTTTATCTTTATTCGTAAGCAAGATAGACTTATTATCGTATGACTATTCAGAATTAGAAGATCTGAGGATTAGAAGATTCAGAATTAGAGGTCACTTCTTGATCTCTCCCAAGGTAACACAAAAAAGGTATAAAAACTGTAAGAATTAGAAGGATACTTAAGAAACCCAACTCATAGTCCACCTCCAATATAGATTTAGAATATTCCTAAAAAATTATAGTTTCAGTGACCTTGAAGGCATTTACATTTATGTTCTGCTGTTTAATTTAGTATTTTCTAACCCAGTCTAAATAAGTAGATTTTGATTTATTAAATACATCATAAACACAATGAGAAAATTTTCTGGACAATTAATTTTTAAATTAGCCTTTTCCTCATTCTCCTTTTTTCCATAATTTAGCTTTTGAGAAGAGAAAGATGATTGTCAGAATATTTTAGTATTCAGTGTTTATCAATCTTTCATTAGAACTCTGGTTCTGAAATATAAGAATTATAGTAGAAAATCCCTGTAGATTGTCACCCAAGATATTTTCCATCATAATACTGTGGTAGGTCTGTAAAATTTTAAATAAAAACATGTAAAAGAATCCAAAACAATGTACTTTAAGGATAGAATGAGCTCCCAATGGTCTCAAGATCAGATCTGTCTTGGTGGTTAATTATTATAATAGTTAGAGTAGCCGTATTACATTTTACATAAAAGTAAGTGTTGTCCGACAATATCTATTTGAATTTGTCAGTCCTCAGGGGGATTTTTATTTCTGTTGCATTATGTTTTAATTTATGTACTTTTCTTCTTATTTCCCTAGACTATATTTAATTTTAAACTATAACTATTATAAAAATTATAAGTTCCAGGTGACCATGTTATAGAGCAACTCAGGAGGATCTATTACTTTTAATGTTAAAAAACACTTCAAGGAAAACATGAAAACATATTGAAAATAAACGATTTAATGAAAAGCTGTATTTGATTACAACAGTATTTGTCATATTGATAGGAATTTGTAGCATGAAAGAGGAACGAACGAATGAACATATACTCCCAAAAGTAACAAAACACTAAAGGAAGGCTGCCAACATTGGTTGAACATCTACTATGCCCTAGGCCCTCTCATGCAACAGCACAGCAAAGTATCATCACACAATTAAAGATGAGAAACTGAGGCTGAGAAAGGCTGAGTAACTTGCCCAAGGTTACACAGCTAAGTGGCAGAGCTGGAATGCAATCCCAGAATGATTTTGACCTCCATTCTTACTTTTATTTGTTCCATGCATAAGAGAGATGAGTACTAACATGTGAAAATTTGAAATCGTGACCTCCTCAAACATGGGTAAAAGCCCTCTCTTCTCCAAGCTTTAGGATGTGTCTTTCTCCTAACATAAGAAGGTAGAATTAAGAGCATAACAATCTTTAAAATACCGCCCAAGCCCTGACTTCCCTTTGGTACAACACAGCAGACATGCTGCAACGTCCAGAGGGCCCTGAGGCAGACCACCGACATAACTTCTCTCTCAGAAAGTTTTCAACTAAGCTAGGAGAAATATTTTCATTTTCAAAGAGAAACTTGTTAACCTGCATCTATTTCTAATTGACATAAAACAGAGGTGAGATTTCAACAAGAGACAGAATCACATTTCTTATATCCCTTGCCCAATTTCAGCTTCCACCAATTCATCAAGAGTCTCCCAAAAAGTCAGGAGAGTGGGCGGAAGCAGAGATACTTTTTTCCACCTCGTCTCCTCTAATCCACTGCCTCTGTCCTGAAGGTGCTCTGTGAACCGCCTGTTTGGGAAACTGCTGAAAACTAATTTTGTAGACCTAATGACAACAGGAAAGTGATTGCAATTGCCTTGTGTTTTCTTTTCTTTTCTTTCTTCTTCTTCTTTTTTCCTTTGTGTTTTCTTTTGTAACTTGGAACTGGCATGAGCTGTAGAAGTCAGTAGACCGACTTTATAGAAACTGTCACTGTTAGTCAGCTTTACTAATTCATAAACTTAGTGACAGTCACAAATTTATCATGATCCAAATGGGGCACACTGATTAACTCATCTGCATAAGGGTTGAAATTTATGCCAAGCAAGGAGGATTGTCCTATCAAATAACTCTGAGTGACATACTCATTTAGGAGCTAAATATGCCTATCATTTCACACTTCTGTAGCCCCTGGGGACTTTGGCATCTCCCTAGTCTTTGTACAGCTTCATCTTAGACCTGTTTTTTTTTTTGTGGCTTCAATATTTAAGGCCACATTTCCCCTGCATTTTGATAAAAGGCTTTTCTCTGTGCTAATAGTCTGGCCTCCATCAGCTTCCAGCAGTGCTAAGTCATTACCTTGGCCTGCCTTTTAATTCCTTTCTTGATGTTTAGGGTAAGGCACCATTTACCCCCGAAGCCACAGAAAATCAACCAATGCATGCATTCCCCTGGTCAGGCACCACTGCAGTGAATTGTAGCAACTCCTATTTCCAAACCACATGCCAATGCACCCAAACTGAAAGAATCTGTCCAAGTCCTTGAACTCAGCAGTGACCAATACTGATCATCATAATGAATGTTAATGCACAAAGCCTTTACCATAGCGGTGGGTAAGACACAAAGGGGCATGAAAATTAGGGACATTCTCTGAAGGTATATGTAATCCCAGTTTGGTAATTTGGTATAATTCCTACTGCTTAAATTCCACATGAAAAATCAAATAAAGAGGAAAACATGCTCAACGTCAGTCAACATCAGGGAAATGCAAATCAAAACCACAAGGAGACACTGCTTCATACCCGTTAGGATGGCTTTTATGAAAAAAAGAAGATGAAACAAAATAACATGTGTTGGCAAAGATATGGAGAAACTGAAACCCTTGTGCACTACTTGTGGGAAGATAAAATGGTGCAATCACTGTGTAAAATAACATGGAAGTTCCTCAAAAAAATTAAAGATATAATGATTATATGATCTAGGAATTCCATTTCTGGTTATGTACCCTATGGACTTGAAAGCAGAGACACAAACAGGTATCTGTACACCCATGTTCATAGCAACATTATTCACAATTGCTGAGCCATGGAAACAACTCAATGTCTATTGACAGGTGGATGGATAACAAAAATTACCATACCTACAATAGAATACTATTTAGCCCTGAAAAGGAAAGAAACTCTGACACATGCTACATCATGGATCGCCTTTGAAGATATTATGCTAAGTGACATAAGTCAGACATAAATAAAAATATTATATGACTCCACTTATATGAGGTACCCAGAGTAGCAAATTTATAGAACCAGAGTGAAGCATGGTGGTTGCCAGGAGCTGCCTGCAGAGGAAACAGAAAGTTATTGTTTCATGGGTACAAAGTTTCAATTTGGACAGATGAAAAATTCTGGAGGTGAATAATGATAACAAATAAACAACACTGTAAATTTATGTAATGCCACTGAACTGTACACTTAATATGATTAAAATGTTAGATTTCATGCTGTATATGCCTTATGCAACAAAAAAAATAATAAAAAGTTTAAAAGTCAGATAACACTATAACCAGAAATGACCTAAGAGGTTCACACATATTAAGGACCCTACTAAAGCAGAAGCTATAAGAGATTAAACTTCTGAGTAAAGAAGACACAGCTAGCAAATATGGCAGAGCTAAAACTAGAACCTATGATCCTGAAACTCCCAGACCAAGGTATTTCCATTATCCCAGGGGTACCTCCCTTTCCTGCTAAGTGGCTAATGTCACTTAGGCATTTTAGCTCCTACCCTTCTAGCAAAGCTCTAGGGTGCCCCAGACTTGACTCTATTAACTATAGCCTTTTTATTGTTATTAATAGTTGACATCTTGAAACACAGTCCTTAGAAGAAGGGGAAGATTGCTAACCTTCCAACAAAAATGTTTGTGGTTTCCCAATTCTCAATACTGCATTACTCACAGCTGGATAGTATTTCTAGACAAGCTGACATAGTGTAACATCTGGAATAAGGTGTCTTTACCCAATATGCCAATGTAGTGAAAGAGCCAGATGTTACATGAACACTAGCACGTTATCTGATCTTTTTCAGTACTGTTAATTCCTTATTAACCCAGATGTCCAAAGTCCTGCAACATATTGGGATGAGGGGTGATCACAGACTTATGACCATGATGTGTGAATCCTAGCACCTGCACTCATCCATATGGGATGTCCTACTTCCTATCCTAGCTTGGATGAACTTGCTCTAATATTGGTTCTCATCGGACATTCCTGCCAATCACACAACATCCTGGTATGTGACAGCAATATTCTGCAAGTATCCCTATTCAGTCCATTTTCTTATAGTTTCAGGCACTTCCTTTGTAGTTAAAATCTTACACTAGATTCTTCGCCCATCAGTAATGAAATTATGTAAAGCTTCTGCACCCAGGAACCAGGCATCAGTAGGACTCTTCACTCACACTGTCTGTACTCCTAACATTGGTCCTGCAAGATGAGAAGAGTTAGTCTTATTTTGAAGATTGAGAAACAGAGCCTGAGATTAAAATGTATTTGATTCCTTATAAGCAGCTTAAGTTCTTCGATTCCTTATAAACACATAGCCTTAAGTTCTTCTAACCTCTCACACATTCTAGTCATGGCTGGCCAGCCTTAAACATTCCTTCAGTATTCTTAACTCCAGGTCTTCATTCATACTTTTTTTTACCTGTCTAGACTGGCACTTCGCAAACCTTCATGTGCATGAGAATCACCCGATTATCTGCTACACTACAGATTTTGACTCAAGGTCTGAGATGGAGTCTGAGATACTGTGTTTCTAACGTTTTTCCAGATGCTGCCAATGCATAACTTGAGACCAAGAACTTCGAACTATGCTTCCCAATGTGGTAGCCTCCAGCCACAGGTAGTAATTAAGCCCTTGAAATGTACTACTGTGAAATGAGATGTGCTTCCAGTGAAAGATACACACCAGATTTTGAAGACAGTTTATAAAGAAGATTGTAAACTATCCCATAATTTTTATATTGATTACATGTTGAAATAATATTTTGAATATATTGGGTTACATAAAAAGTATTAAAATCAACTTCACCTATTTCTTTTTTACCTTTTACAATTGACTACCAGAAGATTTAAGCATAATATGAATAGTATATTTCATATTATAGTACATTTCATATTATAGTACATTCCATATTATATTTCCACTGGACAGAGCTGCCCTAAAGAATCCTCCTGAAACTTCTTCACCCATTTATAATTTTGCATATATTGTCTTGTGATGCTAAAGTTCACGTATATTTCTGGCTATGCAGTGAGCTCCTGAAATTCCAGACTTATATCTCGTTCCTGATCGCATAAGACTGTATGTTATTCTACTTGCATCTACAGCCCCTAGAAAAGTACCTACCTTCTAACAGATTCTCAGTGATGACCCTGACATACATTTTGAACCCCAAAAGTCTGCTATGACTTTGTATACCTCAAAGTGCTTAGCACAATGCATTTTCAACAGGTGATCCTAAATCAAGGCATGGGTCAGTCCCTGCCAACCTCAATGCACCACTCACAGTGTTTGTGGATTTCCTGACCTGCTGTCCCTGCTGTCCTCTGTAAGGAATTCTCAATAACTAATATAAACCCAATCAAAGCATAATTAGTAAGGCAAACTCCTGTAAAAAGCCATCATCTAATGCATTCCAAAAAGAGATTTGGGGATTATCTGCACCACTGGTTTCCTCCTTCAGGATAATTAAAAGTTGATTGAAAGAGAACTGCTTAAAAATAAAGAAGGTGACTGCTTCTCATTCAATACCATTGTCACGATTGAAATGAGGAACTTGAGAAGGCCTTTGGCTGGAAGTAAGGGGCGCATCACAAACGTCATGTCAAACAGGATCTAAGAAGCATTTAACTAACCTTCAATTTGAGGTTCAAGGATCACTGCCTTCTAGTATTAAATGTACCTCCTGGTACATCTTCATTCATCCATTATTCACTCATTCATTTATTCACTTACACACATTTGCTAACTCATTTATTCATGCCTTCATTTAACTCATAGGCTCATTCCTTCAATAAGCAATTTTCTGGGTGCCTACAGTAAACCAGGTGCT
This sequence comes from Tarsius wallacei, assembly GCA_963574415.1. Lineage (NCBI taxonomy): Eukaryota > Metazoa > Chordata > Mammalia > Primates > Tarsiidae > Tarsius > Tarsius wallacei. The sequence goes on from CAUYQG010006787.1 coordinate 35,893, forward strand.
GGTGACTCCAGGACTCATAAGGCACAACACAAGAGACAGACACATATAACTTCTAAAGTAAGAGGAAGCTTCCAGATCATCCTCTTTGCCTACTAATCTCTGAACTAAGTCTGGGAGTTTATTTTACTTTTCCATCCAATCATTCATACATCAGTATGATTGTACAAAGAATGTCAAAGGAGCTTTAAACATACCTAACCCTGAAGGTGCTTTGAGGATCTGAAATTATTTTTTTCCCAACCTGCAATTTTAAAAAAGCTTCCTGGTACTTGTGGGAAAAAACAATATGGTAGAAAAGAGTCCCACAAAATTTAACATATGCAATTTTTGTATCTTAATAAAGTTTGGAATTTTGTGTTCTTTTTACTGTTAATACACAAGTGCTGCTGTCCGTAGCATCTTCCTTCAAAAGCTTTTTCACATATTCTCACTGAAAGCGCTGCAGAGTTTCATTGCAAGACGAGGGCAGATGCATAGTCAAAATTCACGTCTCCAGGGACTCAGCCCTGCTGCTCATACGCACCCAACTACCTTGTCTTCCAGGTAAGAAGGTCCAACTCACAGTGATTCCCTGGAGTCATATTTATTAAAGAAAACACTCTCTGTTGGAACTTTACCCTATTTATCACATTTTAAAAGGGATGAAATGCTAGTTTAGAAGCTCATTTTCAACACAAAATGTTTATTTGCACATGTTACATGCCATGTATCTGTGGATCTTGACGGGATCCTATATACCTTGCTAGAATATAAGTTCTATAATATAAGGCCTTGTCTTTTCTCCCTTGCATTCCGAGCACAGTGTGCTTGATAAAGTTTTCTAAACTGAAATGGTATCTACAACCCCAGAAGCTAGGCCTGACAAAAGGGATGGGCACTTTTATTTCTAAGTCTTGTTTCATCACTGTCATCAGAACAAATTTAACATTCCTTATTTTCTGAAAAAAAAAAATCTATTTGATATCCTCATGTAATCCTATCCCTCTGAGAAAAAGGATTCTGTTCATTTTTCAGAAGCCACACACGGCTGTGCATTTGGGGAGCCCTCTGTAGCTAGGCTCCACACATGACAATCATTAATCTAGCGATGACATTGGAACAGGACAAAATTAATTTCTTGCCCTGAGATAGATGGAAGGGGAGAAAAAAGAAACATAAAAATTGATTATTTACACAGCTTTAAGTTTTGACCTATTCAAGAAAGCGAATGCAATTCATCCATTAATTAAAATTCTTCCAGCATGCATTTTCTATGAATTGTGTATTTTATATTCATATTATGCATTACCTATTATAGGCTTATAGGACCATAGCACTAATATTAGTAATTAAAGATCTATCAACAGCCTGCTTTTTAGCAACATGATTTTGAATCATAGGAAGCTGAAATCTAGCATATAATTTATCATTCATGCTGAAGTTTTTATTCCCCCAAATCTTAATTAGAATTAGTTCACATCATTTTTGTTAAAAAGCAACAAAGCCAACTAGTTTGTTGCTTTTCATTAGCTTTGAGACTAGTAGATTGATTTTTGAAGTATTCCTTAAAAGATAAATTTTTAGTATTTCATGCATATGAATCTTGTTTAATATTCAAAGAATAAACATTATTCTTTAGTGTGCATCAGTTTTCAAGCTGTTGTAGTATATTGCTTGTTTAACTCATTTGTTTTAGGCCGTAATTTACCAAAGCCCCAACAGATAATTTCAAACCTGAGATGTAGAAAGACTGGAGTCCTAAGATAATCAGAAGGAGACACTGCTTTGCGTAGGAGGTCTGCAATGGGAGGAAATTCTAGGGTCTCACACCCTGGCCAGGGATCAATTGTTGACAGGAGAGCAGGTGACACCAGAGGTCAGAGGTGTAACCGTGAGCTCTGAAAATACAGCATTTTGGAATGAGAACGCTTCTTTGAGGATTTTTTTAGAAAGCATTTTATTTTTTATGGAGAGCAGCAAAGAGATTAAATACTTGCTTAAGATCAGTAAGCTTGTTATTAGCTGATTCCTTGCAGGTGTTAGTTCTCTGATACCAAGGTAACCGAGAACTTGAGAAATTAATGGACAAAATAGTTTTATTTGGAGAGAAAGTTTTCAACGTAACTCGGCAAATGCTCATTGAGTGCTTTCTACAGAGTAAGGCTAATGCAACTCTACAACCCGAGCCCTTTCCAAAAGTTCTGGAAAGCAGGCTGAAGCGAATCGGAAAGGAAGCAGGAGGACAAAGATAGGGATGCTGGGACCACACACACCATGGGGGAAGGTCCAAAGACCATGGGGAGCAGGAGTAGTGGTGGGCAGCCTGAGAGGGGTGGGAAGAGTTTCAGAGATGTTCCGTGGGTAAAAAAGAAGTCAATATCCTAAGGCTGAGGAGCTGATCCTTGTGTTTCTATAAGCCAAGGCTGACCATTTTCAGCCATACTATGGAGTAGAAGATGTTTACCTTTAAACTCTCAGGACCCAACTTGAACTTTTCCACCCACAACTCCAGACTCCCTCCTCTGGAATAACTAGACCCACATGACATCCACGTGCAGATTCAGCCCCACGCCAGTCTTGCCTGAGCTAGGAAGGATTTAAGAGGCCATGCTCAAGTCTAAGGGGACACATTCTTTGACCTTGGACCTCAAATACCCATAACAATTTCTCCTTGTGCATGAGATCAGTCTCCACCAAACTGCCTCATTCTTACGTGTGTCTCAACATCTGGAGAGTCTCATGTCCGGATTCACCAGACAAAGCATCTCATTGCTCTAGAGACGTGATCAGTCTCCATTTCTCTTACCCAGAACTGACAGAATCCCCTGGTGGCAATTGCCTAAGTTCTTCCGCTAACACCTGCTTCTGATTGCCATGGTATTGGTCCATTGAGCCATGAAGATAACCACTACTCTGAACCTTCCTGAAAGATCACGGCCTTTGGATTTAGCCAGACCTGCTTACTAAACACCAGTGGAGGTCTTGTCCAAAGCATGGGCTTTGTCAAAGCTCATTTTTTCTATAATTAATCATCTCATTTCTAGTCGTATCACAAGATTCCATAGAGGTTTTAGAGGGACGATTGGCTAAAATTATAAACTTTAGAGCTTGTTTTTCACTAGACCTTACTAAAACACTAGAATCACTTTTTTAAATTATTCATTTTCCAAAAATTGTGATAGAGCGTACATAAAAAAATTTACCATTTTGGCAAATTTTAAGTGTACAGTCAGTCTGATGGCATTAATTACATTCACATTGTCGTGCAACCATCACCACCCTCCATCACCAGAACGTTTTTATCTTCTCAAACTGAAACTCTACCCGTTTTAAACACTAACTTTCCCTTCCCACCCACCACCCCCAGCCATTGGCAACCACCATTCTACTTCTGTCTTTATATATGTGCTTACTCTAGGTAACGTATATGAGTGGAATTACACAGAATTTGTCCTTTGTGACTGGCTTAGCTCACTTAGCAGAATGTCTTCAAGGTTCATCCATGTCATAGCATGTTTCAGAATTTTCTTCCTTTTTAAGGCTGAATAATATGTCATTGTATGTATATATCACATTTTACTTATCCAGTCACCTGTCCATGGACACTTGGGTGGCTTCTACCTTTGACTATTGTGAATAATGCTGCTGTGAACATGAGTGCACAGATATCTTTTGGCATCTCTCTGCTTTCAATTACTTGGGGGTATGTAACCGGAAGTAGAATTGCTGGATTGTGTGGTAATTGTATCTTTAATTTTCTGAGGAACTTCTAAACAGTTTTCGGATTCCCTTTTTTTTTTTTTTTTTTTTTTTTTCTTTGGGGTGTCACCCTGGCGCCCCGACTGGGGTACAGTGGCCGCTCCCGGCCAACGCAGCCTCGACCTGCTGGGCTCCGGCGATCCTTTCGCCTCAGCCTTCCAAGTAGCTGGAACTACAGGCGCGTGCTACCACGACCGGCTAATTTTTTGATTTATTGTAGAGATGAGGTCTCGCTTGCCCAGGCGGGTCTCCTCGCTTGCCCAGGCGGGTCTCGAACCCACGGGCTCAGGCAATCCACTCACCTCAACCGGATTACCTTTTAAAGTTGACATTGAACAATATCTTACCATTCCTGTCTCTTCATGTACACACACGTCAGAGATAACAATAAAATGAATTTGAATGTATGCATTCTGATTATATATTATTACTGTTATTCTAATGTGATTCTATATTCTTGGTTTAGAGATTTATCAAAACTTTTCTCATTTTGCCTTACAATCTTTATCATATTATGTGATGGGTGAAACAGTAAGCATCAATGAAATATATGAAGAGACCTCCCCCCAAAAAAACCCGAAAATATTTTTTGGAGAGTGGGCCCCTTGTAGTACATGCTTCTTCCACTAGGTCAGTGCTCTAGAAACCCATCAGCATCACTGTACCAGCTAGTATTGTTGTGAGAGGCTACGTTCAGCTTCAATTTTTTGGAGATTCTTTCAGCGCATTTGCCTGTTTAATGATGGGTGATTTATGAACGCACTGCACTGAGTGTTCAGCAGTTTTTGACCCAAAATGGCATGACCCCATGGCCCAACCTCCCTATTCACCCAATCTCACCTCGACCGACTTTTTTTTGTTTGTTTATTTCCCTGGATGAAATGTTTTGCCCATGTGGTAGGGGTGAAACAAAAGGGTAGAAGCACTAAAAGGCATCAAAAGTGATGGGTTTAAAAGTTGTTTTGAGCAGTGACAGATGTATTGCATCAAATGGAGGTACATTGGAGGTGACTGAAATTCAAATACGCAAGAATAAATATGCAATTTTTATAAATAAATTTTGGGTTTTTTGGGGCCCCCCTCATAGATCAGTCAACCCCTATCAGTCTAAGGTCCTCAAATGTAGAAACAGTACTGGTATATGGTGTGGGAGAAAAAAGTTTTAACTTTTGTATAATTTCCATCAGTAACTCCCCTTTTTTAGATTAACAAACTCTGACTTTCTATCAGTAACTCACTTTTTAAACTCTTAACACAAAAATATTTTCTCAGTCTTATGTAAAGTATGAGTAAAGACATCTTCAGGAAACTTTGCTGATTTTTGAATTGATTGGTAACATATAATCTAATTTTTAAAAGTGTACTTGAAATGCAAACACAGGTTTATGACAGATCTTTTAATTCCTAAAGTAACCATCCTTAAACTTCTAGACAGAAATTCTGGAGATGCCATGGGGCAGGGGCAGAGCGTTTTTCATCTTTGGGTCACTTACAAATACATGCCAAGAAGTTAGTAGGTCCTCCTTAAATATTTCCTGAAAAATTCATGGTTATAAGAAATCTGCCTCCCAAGAGCTCTCCTTCCTTTTTAACAGACTAAAGAAATATTCATGTTTGCCATAATGTAAAAAAAAAACTTTCTGGGAGTGATATCTACAAGGAGAAAATTTCAGTTGTGGGAACTTCAATTAAAAAAACATTGTCTAGTAGTGAGATTCTCTTCCAACCTCCCTTAGGACGCCTCCCCTTCCTTGTTATATTGTCTTGGTCTTATTTCAAGCTCCTGACTCTAAGGAAGGTTATTTCTGCCCTCATTGGTTTATTTGAAAAGCAGTAATTAGGGAAACATTACATCCCAGCTTTAAAACTTTTCACATATTCTGTGACTCCCTTTGCACTAATTATACTTATGATGCTGGAACTAGAGCCTTTCCTTTATGGAGCTGAGAGATTTCCAAAGAACATCTCAAATTCTTTTCTTAGCCTGAAATCAAATGGGCAGTTTGAAGATTTCAGTAACACCTTAAAAAAATAGATTTGTACTATTATTTCTCTTATTAACACTTACCTGTTTTCAGCTTCTTAACAACATTGCTTATCAAATTTCTTATTACCAAACATTGTCTCTATCCTCCTCATTAAGCATTTGGAAGGTGCCATGGACAAACAAGCCTAAATCATTGTGCATGCCAATCACAAATATTTTCCACAAGACAGCCTTTTAAAGGAGAAATCTAGGCCAAAAGCAACAAAGCATATTTTTATTTTATTTTATTTTGTGTTTTATATATATACATTTTTTATTTTAAAATTGTGGGGTACAATTAAGGGTTAGGTATGCAAATATTCATTTTGCAGGTACCCTTGTTGAGAATCACACATACACACACACACAAAACAAAGCAAAACAAAATCACTGAAGCCAAACTCTGTCTCTCACAACAACACTAGCTATTTCGCTGATGTTGAAGTGTTCCTAGAACACTTACCTAGTGAGGGAAGCTGATATACAATGGGACCACCCTCCAAAAAAGATACTTCCAGGGTTTTTGGGGACTCCCTTGTATACACATACACACACATAGAAATAATAAGGGTAAAATATTAGTGTCTAAATCTAGGTGAAGAATATATGATATTCCAGTTTTATTTTTCAACATTTCTGTAGGCTTAATGTTTTTTCAAAGTAAAAAGTAGGGGAAAACATGAAATAAGATATAAATGCTTTACCAAAAGTGCTATCCATGAGTTAATAACTTCATAGACATTATTAATCAGCTTTTAAAAAGAAGTCTGATTTCTCCTAGCTTGCCATTTCATAGGTGTGTGAACTTAGATGGGCCACTTAAACTTCTGAAAAATTTTTTATAACTATAGAATGGAGAAATGATGCTCATTTCTTTGTTTTCCTTTATTTAGTCATTAATTTTGCATGAATTATTCAAGGCCACTGATTAGATACCAACTGCATATTTTCTAGGTGTAGAAATCGTTTATGAATCTTCCAGAAGACAACTTATTTTCCATATTAGATTTCTCAGTCTCTGTTTCTTCGGGTACTAACAAATCATACCACTGTCTCTCCACAAGAAGGGACTCCCAAATTTGGAATTTATTTATGAAAAGTCATATATTTTTGCACACTTAAGCCTCAGTTACCTCCAATGTACTCTTTGATGCAATACACATATTGAGATGCTTTTGCTACTGCTTAAAACAGTTTTTGGATTTGTCAGTTTTGCTGCCTTTTCGTGCTTCTGTCATTTTTTTGTTTCACCTCTTCCACATAGGATGCTTTTTGTTTAAAAAGGACAAAGAGACCAAGAGGATTCCACAACTCCTGTTTGCCTATCTTCCTTTAGGTACAATGGTATGAAAAGGAAAACTGATCCCATTATTACAACTCTTCTCCCACCTCTTTCTTTTCTCATGTAAAACTTGGATCAAAGGATGAAAAAATGTTACTAGTACTAGATTTGAGGCACAAACACTAGAACATCATTGGCCCACTTGTGACCATTTCTCTCGTTGTGTCACAATAGAGGAAAAGGGTTAAACGCAACCATTCTTTTTCCATGATGCAAAGAATGTTATTTTCCTGCTGTGGCCTGCAGACTTCGATTTCTGTTGCTAGGAAACCTGGAAGGCCCTTTTAGTCCTCACAGAAATTGTGTTTAATGCAATCACTTTGGCTAACTCTTTTTATTATTATTATTATTATTATTTTTGGAGATATAGGCTCCCTCTGTCGCCCAGGCTGGAGTACAGTGGTACACTCACAGTCACTGCAGCCTCCACCTGCTGGGCTCAGGCGATCCATCCTTCTCAGCCTTCCAAGTAGCTGGAACTACAGGGGTGTGCCACCATGCCGGTTTATTTTTCTTGATTTATTGTAGAGATGAGGTCTCACCAAGTTCCCCGGGCTGCTCTTGAGCCCCTGGGCTCAGGCAAACCTCTCGCCTCGACCTCCCAAAGTGCTGGGATTACAGGCTTGAGCCACCGTGCCTGGCCTGGCTGACTGTTTATTGGCTGTTTTGCTTGGTGACAACTCAAAGAAGGTTCATTTCAGGTCCTTACAAAATAAACCTAGTAGTGTCAAACTGTGCTAGCCCTGGGGCTTTGTGGAAGTGCTTCTGGGGCTTCCCAGGGAGGGAGAGGGTGGGAAGCAGGGGGCATTACCCCTCCCTACTTCAAGCAGAGCAACTTTGCTTTGATCTGATTTAATTTTAGACTTTCTGGGAAGGAACTATTTCTTGGGAGGGGAAATTTGAAAAACCTTGGCCTAATCTCACACAAGAGAAAGTTGAATCTCTGAGAAGTGACTTGCCGGAAATTACACAGCTCACAAATACCAAGACTGGGATAAACTGAGTTTTCTGACTTGACATCTCTTTCCCTTATCCTGTACTTCCTGTTGTTCCTCTCTGTGCCTCACTGGTCCTTCCTCTCACCATATTCTGGAGCTCTGAAAGGTGGTAGTCCCTGCAGGGGTGACCTGCAGTGGGGCCCAACACCGGAGGTCCTGGAGACTTTCCTGAAGACGCTGAGATCTCTAGTTAACAACTGACAGTAGTTTCTCCAAGCTCAATTCAGAGAGTATGGATTTCTTTAAAGAGTCGGGTGGAAAAAACATTTTATTTTTCTTCTGTGGCTGTGAGCATTTGGGAAGAACTTGCTCCTGAGAATAGGCACATTTGGCTCAGCAATACTATGTTATGGACTATATAATCTGAAAAACTTCCAGTGACAAACACCTAGAGATGTTTTTAAGCATTTAAAAAATGCCTAACAGAACTCAGAAAATTAAAGGCAAAAGTTTAAGGAGCAAAGCAGGAAAATAAAACCAGAGTACATAGATGTGATTTCACGCTTTTGCTACTTGGAGAAAGTAGGAGCAGTTTCTTAACCCAATACAAGGTGTCAATACCAACTTGAAGACAGCAGTTGAGAAGACAGTGACATGTTCAAGATGGAGGACTGGAACCGAACAGGCTTCTAAATGCTAACATAAATAAAGCTAGGACTTATGAGCGGACTGCACACACACACACACACACACACACACACACACACACACACAAGTAAACCAGAAAGACTCTACCCACGACCACGTGGTGAAGACAAGGAGATTTCTCTTTCTATGCTTAGATTCCAGGTAGAAGCACAAAAATTATCCTCTGATAATTCATAAGCATGGGCCTTATGGATTTAGAATACAAAAAAAAGTCCCCCTAATTATCAGGAATCCCCCCTAAGCTGGTCAATTAATTTTTAAAAAGTGATCTCAGTCCAATGATAAATCTGAAAGGATGGCTTTTGAAAGCAAAAGCAAACGTAAAAGTTTTAAAAATTTTTTTACACTGAATTTTCATAGTTAAAATCCCATTGAAGTTGTTTTCTTTTAGACTCAGACCTGTGTATGCTGTGTGCTCTCATAACCAAAATTTTTTAAAATGTAAGAAAAAAACAATCCACCAGTACAAAGAGTTAGAAGACCAAGTAAGAGCACATTTAGAGTTCTTAAGACTCCAGATAATATAACATTCGAAAATAAGGATTTTTAAAATTAAAGGTTTAAAAAACCTTAAGGAAATAATAAGACACCCTTAAAATTAGGTAGATAAAAATAGGCAGATTAAAAAATAGCTCAGTCAAATTTTGAGAAATATAAAAGACTCATTAAATTAGACATTAAATTGTCAGATTAAACAGCAAAGTTAGAACTGAAGAATTTGTGAATGGCAAAGTGTGTCTGAGGATACTGTATTATGCAGAATACACTACCAAGACACAAAGAATGGCTAAGAAACATAGAAGGTAGAATAAAAATCAGCAAAATGTATCTAACAGAAATGTCAAAAAGAAAGTATCACAAGATAGAAAACATACAATAATAAAATGTCTAAAAATTTTCCAAAACTAGCATTATGCAGTCATAAAAAAGGACAAAATTATAGACTTCCCAGCAACTTGGATGGATTTAGAGTCTGTCATACTCAGTGGTCTATCACAGAAGCAAAGTACTGAATACCATATGTTCTCATTCATAATTGGACCCTGAACATTTATCATAATACTACAAGAAAGGGATTGGCAGTAGTGGGACACTGCCGGGGCGGGGGCGGTGGAGGGGGCATAACATCATTAAAGGTACCTGATCCTAAACCAAGTGAAGTGAGAACAAATGGAAGGCCCAAACTTCACCTGTATGTAGACCACTAATATGCCTAATCCTGACTTGTACCCCCACATCTTTAAAATAAAAAAATTCCAAAACTGATGAAATTAATAAATACTCAGATTCATGTAGTGCAATGAATGCAAAGGATGATTTTTAGAAATGCTCCCAGACATATAATATTGAAATTGTAGAACACCAAAGACAAGGAGAAAATCTTAGGATAAACTAGAAAGTAAAAACAAAAAAAAATTGTCAATAGAAGACTTCTCCAAAGCAATAATGTAGGCCAGAAAAGAATCGAATAACTTAAAAATGCTAAAAGAAAAACTTGGATAATCTAGAATTACATATCCAACTAAATAATAATCCAAAAATAAGGTTGAAATATAGACATGTTCAGACAAAAATATAGAGTTTTTCACTTATCTTTACTCAGAGAAACACCAAGCTTGTGCTTTATTTATTTTTTATTAACTTTTAGGTCTTTGATTTTAAAGATGTGGGATACAATTCAGGGTTAGGTATGCAAATGTTCATTATGCAGGTACCCTTGCTGATGAAGTGTGCCCTTCCTTCCCCAGGTAGATTCCCACTACTGCCAATCCCGCATCCCCACCGCCCTCCTGGCAGTTTCCCGCTACTGCCAATCCTTTTCTTACAGTATTACAATAATTGTCCACTTGTGCTTTAGAAAGAAGAAAATTTGGCTGGGCACGGTGGCTCAGCCTATAATCCCAGCATTTTGGGAGGCCTAGGTGAGTGGATTGCCTGAGACCTCGGGTTCGAGACCAGCCCGGGCAACTTGGAGAGCCCTCGTCTCTACAATAAATTTAAAAAGTAGCCAGGTATAGTAACGTACGCCTGTAGGTCCGCCTACTTGAAAGGCTGAGGCGGAAGGATCACTGGAGCCCAGCAGGTTGACGCTGGGGTAACCGTGAGTGTGCCACTGCTCTCCAGCCAGGGCGATGGAGTGGGACTCCAACTCAAAAAAGAAAGAAGAAGAAAATTTTATCCAGAAGGAACTTATATGATGCAAGAAAAAATGGCAAGCACAAGTTAGCAAGCAAAATGTTAGTGTACACCTGTAGAAATTGTTTCTAACACTGATATCACGAAAGAACACTAATTATAATGACTGACTTGGGTACTCTAAAACAAGATGAAAGACAGAGCTGGAGATATTGCAACAGCAGCACATGAAAAAGGGGAAAGGGAAATTGAAGATAAAGAATTTAAAATTTCTTGAAGATGCTTTAAAATGCTTGTTTTGTTCAAGAAGGTAGTGATATTGAATAACATTAATAAATTGTCAAGTTGAGAATGCATGCTTAAATGTTAATTCTGGCCTAAAAGAGTAGTAGTATAAATAGAGCATACATTAAATTAAAGGAAACAAGACATTATAAACCCTAACATTGATAAAGAAGATGATTAACCAATTCTAGGGATGAATCATGAAGCACAGAGTAAATACGGTAAGCAGGAAATGCACAAACTAAAAGAATACAAGTAAATCTAAATATATCTATATTCACAACAATTACAAGAAGACTGTACTCACCGGTTAACAATGATATTAAAACTGAATTTCAGTACAATGCTATTAGTTACTTACACCAAGCTCATTTAGAACACAATTAAAAATGTTGAGAGTAAAAGATAGAAGCTGATGCGGAGAAAATTCTATCAGGCGTAAGATATTTTAATTAAAACAACATTATTAGGGATACAGAGGATTACTATGTACTAATGAAAGGAATAATTCACTAGGAGTTTATAACAATTTAAAGTTTTGAAACCCTTGTAATATAGCTTCCCAATACACAAAGCAAAAGTGGACAGAATTGCAGGGACACATTAACAGTATTCGATCTTAGTGAAGGACTGAACATAATTCATAGATCAGGAAGACAAAAAGATTCATAAGCATATAGGTGGTTTGACCAACATAATAATAAAGTTGATTAATAGGTAAAATAGAATGTGGCACTCATTCGAGAATATTCATACTCATTATAGAATATTATTCTGTTCAAACACATAGATAGAGGTCACCGATAAAAATTTTCCACATACTGAGCCATAAAAAAATTTGTATATGCCAAACAAATGTCTTGTTTCCTTTAATTTAATTTATGCTATATTTATACTACTACTCTTTTAGGCCAGAATTAAAATTTAAGCATACATTCTCAACTTGACGGTTCATTAAAGTTAATCAATATCTCTACCTTCTTGAACAAAACAAGCATTTTAAAGCATCTTCAAGTAACTTTAAATTCCTTTATCTTCAATTTCCCTTCCCCCTTTTTTATGTGCTACTGTTGCAATATCTCCAGCTCTGCCTTTCATTTTGTTTTAGAGTACCCAAGCCAGTCATTATGATTAGTGTTCTTTCATGATATCAGTGTTAGCAGATTTTTAATTTTATAGCACTGAAGTCAGAGAATGTTAATATATTCTACATATATTAGGTCAGTTTTTAAAATTTAAGAATAAAAAACAAAAATTCCAGTTGTGGTAAGCAAGTAGTGGTCGCTCAAATATTCATGTCCAAATCCCTGGAACCCGTGAGTATGTTAAGTTATATGGCAAAAGAAAATTAAGATAGCTGAGGGAATTCAGGTTACTAATGAGCTGACTTAAAATTGAGGAGAGTAACCAGGATTATCTAGGCGTAGCCAATGTAATCAAAGGGTCCTAAAAAACCTGAGAGGAGGCAAAAGAGATCTGAGTGATGCCATGTACTGAGCGCAGAAGTCCTTTAGAAGCTTGGAAAGACATACACACACACACACACACACATACACACACACACACATACACACACACACACACACACAGATTCTCCCCTGAAACCCTCCAGAAAGGAGCACAGCTTTGCCATCACCTCGGTTTCAGTCTGCTAACACCAATGTAGGACTTTTGATCTACAGAATTATAAGACATTTGTGTTGCTTTAGGCCACTACATTTGTGGCAATTTCTTACAGCAGTAATAGGAAACTAAAACACTAGTGGAAATTAAAAATTATGTAAAAGGATAATGACGATAATGACAATGTTACGTATCAAAACTTTTGAGAACCTGCGAAGGCAGTAGTTATAGGAAAATGAACAGCCTTAAAAATGCACATATTCAAAAAAATCAAAGATAGTGAGTAAAGTATACAACTCAAAGTTAGATTTAAAAAATTGAGTAAATACCAAAAAATGAAGAAAATCATAAAAAGAAAGGCAAAAATTAGTGCCATAATGATAACAATTAACATTTTTGAGAGCTTATGTTTTGAAGGCACTATTCTAAGTGCTTTATACATATTAACCCATCTCATTCTTAAAACAACCCTATAGATAGGTATTATTGTTTTTTTCAGAAGAGAAAACTGAGGCACAGAGAGATTAAGTAACTTGCTCAGCTAGTGAATTGGGATCCAAAGCCATACAACAGAGTATATGCTCTTAACAACTACATTAGAGTCATCTCACCAAAAAATACAATCAAGGGAATCAACAGACCCAAGGCATTTTTTTTCCCAAAAGACTAATGAAATAGAACTATCCAGATATCCAGGAGAAGCAGGACTATAAATAATACCAGGTTTGGTATAACAACATAAACTTCACATTAGTAACAATATTTACTGTGAGAATATTATGCACAACGCTCAACGCTAATGGATTTGAAAACTCTGACAAATGGATGTTTTCCTAAAACAGTGCTGTTCCAAGTGTAGTTAGCTGACTGGTCTGCAAACTATTTCTTGCTAGGCTGCAATGAAGTCAGTACCGAAATTTAGAGTAAGTGCTTGGAACCCTGCAGCATCCAAGCACATAATTTTGTATTTTACAAAAGTTTGGTTTGTGATGAATTGAGAACCTTTGACTAAAGAAGAAAGAGTAAATCCCAAATAAAAACATAATCTTTAAAATCAGGAATGAGAAAGTTTGTCAGCTGTCATTGTTTATTTTGTGATCGCGTGGGTTGAAGGTGGGGGAGGGGACAAGGTTACAAGAAAGGAAGAAGAAAACTTTCATTATTGATATTATTGCTCACATAGATTATCCCAGAATTTATGCAAATTTGAAGACCAAATAAAGAATTTGGGGTTTTATCTAGATACTGCAATAATACAAAATATTACTTGTATTACTATATTACTAAGTAACAAATAATCAGATAATAAATTTTAAGAGATACAATTTCTATTAATAATTAAGTCTACAAGCTGCCTAAAAAGAACTCTAATAAAAATGTGCAATATCCCTAAAAAATCTTTCTAAAATATTATTGAAAGACAAAAAAGAAGGCCTTTTTAATGAAGAAATATATTGGTTTCATAGATGAAAAGAGTCAATATTGTAACAATGTCAGTCCTCCCCAAATTAATCTACAAAAATCAATTAATTCCATTCATATTCTCACTAAAACTTTTTTGAGAATCTGGACAAGCTGATTCTGAAATCTTATGAAAGAGTAAATGGCCAACAAAAGCAAAGAAAATCTAGAAGAAGAAAAATAGGAAGAGGAAGATAGAAAGAAAAAGCCACTAATTTATTATAATAAGAATCTTAATTAAATTAGTGTAATTTTAAAAGTACAGAACTTATTTAGAGATAGAAAAATTAATGAGAGAAACTAGAAACAAGCACATAGAACATGAAAACTTGGAACATAACATGTAGTATAAGTCGGTGGGGAAAGGATAAATTTTCAACAAGTGGTGTGAGGCAGTTGATCAGACATGTGAAAAAAAGATAAATATTGCATGATACACAAATTCACATTCATAAAGACTGAAATTTTAAAAAACAACTTAGAGTAAACCATGGAGGAATCTTTAGAATATACAGCTAAAGAAGAATGTCTTTTAAAATAAATCATAAAATATCCATAAAACAATGATTAGTACATTTAACTACATTAAAAAGTAAATTTTAACTATATTAAAATTTAAAGGACACCATAAAAAAGCAAAGTCATACACTGCGAAAATCTATAGGAACCACATCTAAATCTCAAATTAATTTTTAAAAACCTTATAATAACACAGTGGAAATATGGACAAAGTATATGAAAAGGCAATTAAGAAAGCAAAAAGCCCAAATAGACAGTTGTGAAACTATGCACAACTTTACTAGTTCTCAGGGAATTGAAAAGCAAAATAACGAGGGCCATTTAAAATCATCAGATCTGCAGAATATAATTAATCTGGTAACACTACATTTTGATGAGAACCTTAGACATTGCTGATGGGCTTGTAAATGAGTACAGCCTTCTGGGAGTGCAACTTGCCAATATTAAGTAAAGTTCAAACAGAGTTATGGCTCAGAAATTCTACTTCTAATTTATTGAGGGTCTACTGCAATAAACACTAGACATGTGTGCTAGAATAAATGTGCAAACAATCAACAGACTATATTTTTTGCAATGAAAAAAAGTGGGGTGGGGTGAGAGGAGAATGCATGCTCCTGAATCAGAGACTGGGTTTCTGAAAATAATTGATTTTATTAAAAATATTAAAGAGATTTACTAATAATCACATTGATACATTTCAAAAGGAGCAGGTTGATTGTAAAAAAGGTACTTAAATGATATTGTTTATGTAAGTTTTTAAAAACCTGCAAGACGATTTATATGTATACATGAGGGGGGGACCCCTTCCAAAACCAGAATTATCTTTTGGAGAGCAGGCCCCTTGTAGTACACTAAAAATTGTTCCTTCGGATCAAATGATGAGCCGAAGTTTTTATCTGGAAGTTTCGAAAAGATCACACCACAGTTTGTGAATTAAATGTCCCAAGTACGGCAAACAGGTGACTGGCTCCTCCACCATGACAATGCACCTGCCCAAACTGCTCTGAGTGTTCAGTGGTTTTTGACCAGAAGTGGCATGACCCCCATGCCCCACCCTCCCTAGTCACCTGATCTCCCGAGTGACTTTTTTTCTTTCTCAGATGAAAAAAGTCCTCAGAGGGAAATGTTTTGCTGATGTGGAAGATGTGAAACATAAAACAGCAGAAGCACTAAAAGACACCAAAATTGACAAGTTCGAAAACTGTTTTGAGCAGTGGAAAAAAGCCATCTCGATAGGTGTATTCCATCAAATAGAGAGTACTTTGGAGGTGACTGAAGTTTAGGCAAGAATAAATATATATATGATTTTTATAAATAAATTCTGGGTTTTTTGGAGTACCCTCCCCCATATGCCTGAGACTTGTGCTCTGACCCCTTTTTAGATGAGTGGTCTTTTATGATCTCATGGCCGAGAGAGCAGGAAAGACCCTTCATGCCCTCTGATTCATGGCACCCACATTTCCATTGTCCACTACCACTAACACTTGACATCCTGAAAGCTCCTCAAAGCCAGGAAGTACTAGTTAGTTCACACCCAATGGATTTAGAAGTCTAAGCAATATATCTAGCTTATAAGCAAAAATGCCTTTGATGACCAAAAAATCCTGTGTTATAGGGCACCATGGCTGTAATTTCCCTTCATTTTTGTAATATGTTGTTTCAGCAACCCACCTGTTTTCACTGCAATGCAATCAATAGATTTACCATAACAAAAAGAAAATATGCATTTAGATAATTAACAATGTTCACATCAAAAACAAAACAAAATTAGACCAAAATTTACTTTGGCAATAAAGACCATTTACTAAGCACATACCCCTGACTGGTATCCAAAGTCATTTGGCTGAGCTGCCCTCAATGTATAATGGACCAATAGAGTTTGAATTCTTGATTTCATTTTTGAAGAAATGCACGTGCCAACTGCAAAAGGGTAAAAGAACACCTGCCAAAGAACTGCTTGTCCCCCCAAAAAACAGTTCATTTATTTTAAAAATTGTGTATTGGGAAGGAGGAGATAAAAAGAAAAAAATTGTGTATTTATTCTTACATGTTTAAACATGTCATTTTCAAAGTGGTCCCCATTTGACTCAATGCACCCATTGAGACGCTTTTCCCACTGCTTAAAACAGTTTTTCAACTTGTCAGTTTTGATGCCTCTTAGTGATCCTGCCATTTTTGTGTCATCTCTTATACATCGGCAGAACATTTTCCTTTGAGGACTTCGTTTTAATCCGGGGAAACAAACAAATAAAAAATTCTTGTGGGTTGAGATTGGGTCAATAGGGAGTTGGGGCACCAGGGTCATGCCATTTTGGGTCAAAAACTGCCGAACGCTCAGTGTGGTATGGGCAGGTGCACGTGTAAATCGCCCATCATGAAATAGGCAAACTCATTGAAAGAATCTCCAACACAACCAACATTCACTGAAGCCAAATGCAGCCTCTCACAACACTAGCAGGTACACTGATGCTGACGGGTTCCTAGAACACTTACCCAGCAGGGGTAGCCTGTACTATAAGGGGCCCGCTTTCCAAAAGACAATTCCTTTTGGGGGTGTTCCCCCTCACACACACACACACACAAACACACACACACACACACACACACACACACTTAAATAAAATCATACATGGTAAAAGGAGGTTCCCTCTAGGAGAAGAAGAAGGAAGGTGGGGCTTTACTGATCTTTAAAGTTATATTTATTTTTAAAAAAAAGCAAGATCTGTTTCTAATAATAGTAACATATAAACATCTCAGTGATATATTATCTGTTGTGCTATTGATTGCTTTATTGTTAAAAATAAGATCTTCATTTTATTTTGCATCTTTTAAAAGGAGAACCAGCCGGGCTCGGTGGCTCAGCCTGTAATCCCGCGCTTTGGGAGGCTGAGGTGAGTGGACTGCCTGAGCTCGCGGGTTCGAGACCCGCCTGGGCAACTTGGTGAGACCTCATCTCTACAATAAATCAAAAAAATTAGCCGGGTGTGGTAGTGTGCGCCTGTAGTTCCAGCTACTTAGAAGGCTGAGGCGGAAGGATCGCCGGAGCCCAGCAGGCTGAGGCTGCAGTGGCCGGAAGCGCCCACTGCACTCTAGTCTGGGTGACAGAGTGAGACTCCAACTCAAAAAAAAACACAACAAAAAGGATAACCAGGGAGTGAAGGATCATTGACACTTGGGCACAGCTCTACAGCTGGCTTTGCCAGTTCTCCTAGCCCTGTGCCCACCTTGGGACCTGTGCTGAGCCCCTGTGTGTCACCAGGAGACTTGGCTGAGCCTGCACATTGACTGGCAGTGGGCCAAAGCCATTTTGCCTTCCACTTCCAACAAGGACTACCCAGAGGTCAGCCTGTGGCCACTAGGAGGACAGTAAGAGCTTACCCCGTGGGGCATTCATGGAGCCTCTAGTGAACAGGAAAACCCAGGTGTTTTGTTGGGTTGAGTTGCTTTGCTTTTATGTTTCTTCTACTGCAGGGCAGGAGGGAGGCAGGGACCAAGCACTCAACATGTCCACGGTGACCACTGCTCAGAGAGCTGCTTCCGGAACGTCACCTGCTCACCCTTCCGCATCTGTGCTGGGCTGTGCTGGCCTGTCTTCCTCCTGCCAGTGTCTAGTGTGAATGAAAGGACACGGTGGAGGCCTGTGGCAAGACATCAACCTCACAGGAAGTTATAAAAGAAAAAGCATTTTGTTTCAGCTCCACCCACTGACCTTTTGTGGGTGAGCTTTGGGTGAAAGAAACAGCAACATCCTCAAAGCTCTGGGAGGGACGGCTTTGTAACCCGGGGGCAAGACACCACTTCTAAATATAACTGACGCGGCCTTCCTGCCTGAATTCGGGGTATCCATTTTCCAGCACATAATCTCCCCTTTGTGGACGCTGATTCCTGTTTGGCTTGGCAGGATCGGTCGCAGGCAGGCCCCACAGAGCTGGGTGCTGTTCCACTGAGCTCAGTCCCCCAGCTAAGAGCCAAATGCCACACGGATTGTGAAACTTGTCTCTGGTTACCAGGAAAAGGTAAAGAAATCCCAACGAAGCAAAGAGGTTGACCGAATTCTTTCCAACATTTGAACAAAAAGGGTCTTTTTAGGGCCCCAGGTTTATGGAAGCCAATTCGCCAACTCCCTGCCAGCCTTTCAGACCTCCTATTCTTTGTGCTCCATTATTTGAACACACCGTAAATCCCCTTAGCTGCTCCAATAGCAGGTCCATATTGTACAAGGCAGCCATGGTCTGAAGCCCTTGTTGAATTTGAAAGGCAGAAGTTCCGTTTCTGGCACATAAACTTGAATTAGGACTATAGTAAGAGTGCCAATGAGGTCCACATTTGACAGCTGGACAAGCAGGTCATTTATTCAGAAAGACTTTGAATCCATGCCCAGAGTCAAATGCAGCCCTTTGTAAAGCCCAGCAGGCTTGAAATGAAAACTTCTTAACTGACTTGGTCAGTGCCCTGCATTTTAAAGTATAGGAAAGCGCTTCTGATAACTTGGAAACAGAGAATGTGCAGAAAAATCTGGACCTGGAAGGATGACTTCTTCATGAGTGATCCTGCCATAATATTTCCTAACTCGTGTATTAAGGAAGGGTTTGTATTGTTTGCCAAAAATAGTATCTCCATGGGACAAAACCCCAAGTCTGGGAAGAAAAAAGCAAACCAAATGAAGAAAATGAAATACATGAAGCTTCCTGGATAAAACTTTGAAAGCCCATAGGCAGCAATCACTCAGATTTACTGAATAAATATGTACCAGGTCTTGAGTTTCATTCCAAGGGGCTAATATGACTAAGATACAGGCCTAAAGTATAAATATTGGGCTTTTCATGTCATAGGTCTTTCTGCTGTAAACAGCCCTCTTCTCCCAAGGGTTCCTACCAGGGCCTCTCCTAGCCCAAATAATGCCTTGTTAAGAATTAGAAAAGTCACCCTTTCCTTAAGACACTTGACTTTCCTCTGACAGAAAATTGCAAAGAATATGTGCACAAACCTACAATGTGAATGATGCCTTCCTATGTGCATGCCTTCCTTTGTTTAGTGCACAATCTAACCTGTTTGACCGCCAGACATGGGGACCCACGACAAGATAGGAAAGAGAAAGCCAGGCACGTCTTCCCCTGAAGCTCCTACTCGCTGCACCATCCAAGTCTTGTTGTAAAATCCAGACCATCCTTCAAGAAGCCTGTTTTCTTTTCCTCCTGTACAACCCCTTTCTGGAAATATACCTCTCCCCCTTGGCCATCAAACAGACCTGTGTGTGTCAATCCAAATGCCTCGTTCAAGCTTTCTCTCAAAGAACTCCTGGGTCCCACGTAAATTTAGGATGGAGCAGACATTTGTTTAATGTGTTGCAGAAAATGCCAGAGAGTTATAAACTCCTGGGAGCTGGACTGCTCAGAGTACACTAACTTCAGCTCTAACTGACTTCACAGATGTCCTGCCCGAGGCTCATTTAGATCCCCAAATAATCTGTGATGCAAATAAAGACAGTTAATAAATAGCTTAGTAGCTCTTCTTCCCGTCATTTTCCCCCCTCCAGGTCAGAAAGAGCAACTTCAAAGTTCAAGCCGAAGTATTAACTTTGAATTGGAATGGGTCCTTTCTCTTTGTCTCAGACTTATACCGGATTGAATGGGCTCTCCTGGATCCCAGCATACACTGGGGCTTGGGGTTAGGCACAGAGAAGATTAGGATGGTCCCTGCTCTTGAGCAGCCAATGAGAATAAAACTAATTCATATTTATAGTTTCTAAATTATTTCCACATATAACATTTAACACTCACAGCAACTTTGAGAGGAAGATACTGTGACCTGTATCTTATAGGTTAAGTGGGTAAGGCTCAGACAGTGTGAGTCTAAGCTTATACAAGTATTAAGAGCTGAAATGGAACTCCAAACCGATTTCTCTGCCCTAAATCTTATCTTTCTCCTTGAGTGCTGGCTGAAGCTAGAGTCCACAGAGGAAAGTAGTGATTAGTGTCACTACAGCAGGGCAAACGAAACTGTGGCAACAGAAAGGGAGAGAGAAGACCTCCATGAGGGCGCTGTAGGTTGGAGGTGAGGCATGGGAAAGCCGAAGGGAGCAGAGGTAGAGTTTCATCTGGCAAGTCCAAAAAGGATAAATCAGCAGGAAAAAATGGCCTGGGCCCCGCGATGCAACCTGGAGGGAGAACTTCAGGCCTTGGCAAATGTTGAGTGAATAACCAAACGTGGCTGGTCTGGAGGCTTGCGAACTGCTCTTGAGGGAGTGAGGCAATGGAGGTCCTCACAGGCGTGTCTGCATGTGTAATATAATTTCTGTGCACGTGGGGAGCCATTGGGGGAGTGACAAGCTCATATTTATGCTTCAGAGTGAGTAATGCTAATTTAGCAGCAGAATCAAAAAGGGACAGGCAGAAGGGATGGGAAAGAAAGCAGAAGCACTTCCAGGTCCTCTTAGGGGCAAAAGTGTGGACGTGGGCATCTCAACTAGGGCAGCAGCAGCAGATCAGAGGGCAGGAGAGAAGTCCAAGGTTACAAGAAACACATCTGAACTCTAATTGGGGTGTTCAGAAGGGGACTTTTAAGTGCACATAAACATAAGCAGGTATAGTCTTTTTCAGGGGTGGAATCCTATCTTTCAGACATCCCCTTTTGTAGAAGTCAATTATATATAGCATAATTGCACAGATTATGGCAGAAGCTGCTCTGGTCAAAGAGGAGTGCTTGGATGCCCAGTGTACCGGTTTCTGGAGGCAGAACCTCAGCAACCAGCTTAGCCTGGGACTCAGCACTCCAGTGGGAACCCCAAGTATGCCTAAATGGAGCATATCTCTATGGATACAATCTCTTTTGTTCTTCTTGAAAAGTTGAAATTGGAAATTAAATTTTGTGTATGCTGACTGTGACTGATTACAGCCAAATATTACTGTGTAAAAGTTTCAGAATCTCAGGACTCAGGAAGATCCCTGAACCCACTGAGAACCATGCTGACCTTACTTGCATTTTCTTTTCTTTTTTTTTTTCTGAGTTGAAGCCTCACTCTGTCGCCCAGACTGGAATGCAGTGGCACACTCCCGGCCACTGCAGCCTCGACCTGATGGACTCCGGCGATCCTTCTGCCCCAGCCTTCCAAGTAGCTGGAACTACAGATGTGCGCTACCATGCCCAGCTAATTTTTTGATTTATTGCAGAGACAGGGTCTCACCAAGTTGCCCGGGCGGGTCTTGAACCTGCGGGCTCAGGCAATCCACTTGCCTCAGCCTCCCAAAGTGCTGGGATTACAACCAGCCCACGTCAGCAGGTGGTTACTGGGCACGGGTGCTGTGGCCACGTGCTTCTGCATGCTGGGGAAACCGCAGACAGGCAAAGTCTCAGAGCTCATGGAGTTTCTGTACTAGCAGATAATACATACCCATGACACATGTGAACAAACAGTAATTTTAGACATAATCATGTGCTATGAAATTAAATAATGCAATTGAGAGCCAAGGAGGCCAGGCAGTCTGAAGAGGTGGCATTCGATCAGTAATTTTCAAGATGGAGAAAGTCCCCAGTAGATCTGGGAGATGTGCATTTTAAACAGCCAGGACCAGCAAGCACCAAGCCCATGAGCCTGGTGTTTTACTCAGTGTGTTGGAGGGTCAAAGACAAGGCCATGGGGCTCGGGGGTGGAGAATGAGTGGGACAGGAGTAACAGATGGGGGTCTTGTTAGGCAGGCACAGATCACATGGGGCCTTGAGGCCAGACCAACCAGTAGGATTTCATTCTAAATAGTTTTTTGGAAGCTGTCAGGGGAGTAAAAGGTTCTGGTTGACATTATAGGGCTTGCCCAGGCTGCCAGGTGCAAAATGGACTTTAAAGGAACAAGAGGAGAAAGAGAGAAGTCAGTTAGGCAAACAAGGATGCAGACTTGGACTCAGTCGAGAGAATAGGGTTAGAGAGTCATGTATTTTGGAGGAAGAGTCAACAGAACTTACTTGTAGATTTAAATGGGATGTTATGGAACAAGAATAATCCACAAGAACCCCTATATTTCTGTCTTGAGCAATTGTGTAGATGGTGGTGTCATTCACAAAGATGAGGAGGACTTGAGGGTGGGAGTTGATTTGGCCTAGGGCAAGGACTGGGGATTGTGAACAGGAAGCAGTGGTTTTGTTCTGGCTCTTAAGTAGAAGAGTTACAAAGAGAGAGGCTGGGTGGGCAGATGGCAGCTGGTGCTCAGAGGAAAATTGGGCTGGAGATATAGATTTTTAAACTTAAAATACCAAAAAGCAGTATCTTTGAGTGCTTACTATGTGTTTGGCATCATTGGGAAAAAAATGTTTTTCCATGTCAGAAAGTGTTTCTCTACTGAGAACTGGCTCCCAGCATAGTACAGAGCTAAGGCAGAGCTGGGCTGGGCCTTTGGGCTGGATAGTGAAATGGAACACCCCACCTGCTACTGAGAAGGAACTTTCCAGGGTAACCATCTGGCATCCTCCGCAGACTGCCAGATCTTTGGCACAAATCTATCTTTAAAACAACAACACAATTAAGCTTCTGCAAAGCATGGTGCTGTGTAAATCCAGTGTTAGAGATATCATCATGACATCTAGGTGCTGTTCCAACAGCATCACGCTGCACCCAAACAAAGGGGCCTTTCAGTGTGGTTTATGTTTAACCTCAGATGGAAATAGCTATGTGGGAAAATATATTACCCATGGGTTGTAAGCACTATTCAGACCAATTAATACTTATTATATATCTATAATAAATCCAAGTGTTAACTTTCTCTGAAATGACTCTTGACGTTGCCAGGGCTTAAATGAATCAGTTTAATGTTAAGAATGTAATGCCATCATTATCTGTATTATTTATGCTGTGTTGTATTATTTAGCATTTGCTAGCTCTGTAGAGGAAGCCAGGCCAAGCAAATTAAAGAAAATTTCTTGACAGGATGAGATGTGCTTAAGAAAGAAAATGAAGAAAAGGCAGGAAGGCAAGGAAAGAGATTGAGAGAGAGGGAGAGAGACCGAAAGAGAGAGATAAATTTAAAGTGGGAGAGAGGGAGAGAGAGAAAGAAGGGAAGGAAGAAAAAGAAAGACAGGAAGAAAAGTTAGGGGGAAAGAAAGATTTTCCCTAGCAGCCTCACCTAAAGTGGGTTCTATAAAGACAGCAATGTGCTGGTGGTTTTAGTAGTAGTTGGCAACAAAAGAATATTAGACAACAAAGACTTTCTACTATTTCTTCCACATATTTACCATTCTTGAAATGTCAATCTTATAAATCTAGACTGGGGGAGTTTTGAGAATTATTCATCTACCCATTTATCCATCCATTTATTAATTCACCAAGGAGGAAATATTTTCAGCACTGGTAGGAAAAGGAAAAGGAAAAGTCTACGAAATGTCTGATGAGCACTGTCTTAGGCACTTGGGTACTATATTTGTTCATTCTCTCAGCAGATATTTATATTGTGTCTACCATGAGTTATACACTGTTAGGTTCCAAAGACACACTTGGGAAAAAAAAGGATATGGCCTCTGTCCTCAAGTTTGTTCATTCATACTTTAGTAATTAGGCAAATACTTGGGTATTAATAAGTAATAAAATACAAAGAGTGATATTCTTTAATTGTGAAAATGCTACCCTGAAAAGGTACAAAATATAATGAGAATCTGCAACCGAACTTCACATGGGGCTGGGAGAGAGGATAGGTCAGGAAAGGTTTTTTTGAGGAAATGATACTTTGAGAATTGAATGATAAATAAAAGTGAACAAGGCAAGGGAAGTTGGGTAAGGAGGAGGATTAGGTAACACTCAGGAACTGTGGGCCTAGATGTAGAGACAGGGCACATCTATCAATAAGTACCCACTGCTGGATGTTATCAACATTATCAGCGTGGTTCAGAATGGAACTGCTTGAATGCTTTTATTCTTTGTTTACCCTACTCTTCCTGAGTTTTGGTTTTTATTTGGTTTTGCTTTTGTTTTCATGTAGACCACCTGGGGCTGAATCTTAATTTTATCACTTAGTTGTCTGGTCTTGAGTTGACACAATAACATTATGTGGTTGTGGTGAGGATTAAACCAGATACTAGCTGATGGCACAGTACACAGTGTGTATTAGGTACTCAGTAGGTTTGGCTTCCTTCTCCCTGGACATTAGTAGTCAGTGCTTGTTAATGGCATAGCAGAGAAGTAAAACAGAGAATACTTACTAGATGAAAAGGCATTTTATTTAGCCAATGTAGTACAATCAAAGGCACAGAAACAGGATGGTATGGATAGGCTGGTATTCCACTTGGACCACACTGCAATAAATTCTTCTTGTGATTCAGAGCTCTTTGATTTTCTCCTCTGTTGCCAGATAACACTTTCTGCTTTGAAATAGTGCAAGTGATTAGGTTTAGCTCGCCCGCATCATCTCCCTTTCTGTAACCTGACTGATTAGTAATCTTAATTACACCTGCAAAATCAATTTACTATGCTGCATAACACCATAATAGTTGTAATACCATGGGGTAGAGATCATGGGGCCATCTTAGAACTCTACCCATGACCGGAAAGATTTCCTTGAGTGTCTACTGAAGAGTTAACACTAGCATAGGTGCTGGGCATTACCTTGAAGAGGACCCCTGAGATTCCAACCTTCATGGAGTTTATCCTCTCAAAAGGCAGATAAGACTGTGAATGTGCAAACATAAAATAAATAAGATAATTTAGACTCTTGAGAAAATCAAGCAAGGTATTGTGGTAGAAACTTGGGATTTGGGTGGTCCTAGATTACGGAAGACCTCTCTGAAATAGGAACATTAAAGTTTCATTTTGAATGGTGTAAGGAATCATTTGTACAAAAGGCAAGGATGCAACAACAGAGTTTCTAAGACATATGTGAGTAAGGAACAGAAAAAGGATTTGTATAGTTGGACTAGACATTCTAGTTGTTCATCAAAATGATGGGTTACCCTAAAATATTTATCCTATAAAAGTGCTACCTATCCACTGACAGATTTTATACTTGTTCAACTTTGTCATCAATTAGCATATT
This sequence comes from Tarsius wallacei, assembly GCA_963574415.1. NCBI lineage: Eukaryota > Metazoa > Chordata > Mammalia > Primates > Tarsiidae > Tarsius > Tarsius wallacei. The sequence goes on from CAUYQG010006787.1 coordinate 61,678, forward strand.
TCTGTAAATATGCTAGGTTATCCTGAAAAATCTATCAATTAACACTAACAACAAAAACTTATTGAGTACTTTGTATATGCCAGTCACTATTCTGGTACTAGAAATAAGTTAGTAAACAAAACAAACAAAATGTCCTGTGCTCATAGAACTTAAATTTTAGTGGGAGGGACACACAAAAAATATGAATCATTTCACCTTTGAACAGCGGAGAAAATTGAGGCGAGGAAGCATGAGATGAGCCCCAGGTTTATCCTAGCTTCTTTCGGGGACATGTTCTAAACTGTAGTAGTGCAGGAAAATCAAGTCCAAGTAGCACACGGGTTTTTACTGAGCTAACGAGGCTGAGATCAGAGTTCAGGACTGCAGAAGCATCTGGAACTCTCAGGGCAGGTTACTGGAAAGGAGGAGTCTGAGGAAAGCTGGACTCTAAGAATCTGTGTGTTTCCTGTGGTTTGTTGGCTGAAGGTTTGTTGGCTGTGCATTCAGGGAAATCACATTTCATAAGCCTTAAAAGAAACTGCTTCAGGGCTGAGCACAGAACAAGAGATGTTAGAAGCCATGAAAAACTAGAAGACAGAATTCTGGCACAGTCAGAAACACAAGCAGCTCTAAGAACCTTGGGCATTTAGTTTAGACTCCAAAAGTGCCACACCATAAGAGAAGAAACCACACCACAGGTAAGGGCCATACCTTAGGACTAAAGGCGAAACTGAACTAGATCAGTTCTAGCAAAGAACCAAGCCAAGTTTGACAGAACAGAGAGGGTTCCAAGTTACTTATTTGCCAAAGTATAACTCCCTTTAATAAAAACACTGTAAACCAGACTTTCTACAATGCATTATCCACAATGTTGCATGTATGATCAGTTATTATACAAAGAAAGAGAAAGAAATGTGGCATGAAATGAAGAAAAAGGTAGTCAAGACAGAATCAGAAATAACCCAGCTGTTAGAATTAGGAAATAAGAACTTTAAACTAAATAATATAAATAAGTTCAAGAACTTAAAGGAAAAAAGCAGAACTAATGAGTCAACAGATGAGAAATATCAACTAAGAAATAGAAACTTTTAAAAATGAAAATTCTAGAACTGAAAATTCCAATGTTTGAAATGAAAAATCTGCTAGATGGACTTCAAAACAGATTATAGACTAGAAGAAAGGGTTTGTGAAGAAAAAGCCATAGAAATTATTCAATCTGAAAAAGAAAAAAAAAAAAGATTGAAACAAATGAACAGAATCTCAGGGACCTATGAGACAATGTCAAGCTCTCTAGCACATGAGTAATAGAAATCCTAGAAGGAGAGGAAAGAGGGAAAATAAGGCAGAAAAAATTAACGGTCAAATATTTCTCAAATTTAGTAAAAAATATCCACCTACAGATTCAAGAAATTCAATGAAATGCAAGGAGAACAAACACAAAGAAGGTGACATCATAGTAAACTGCCTAAAGCCAAATATAAAGAACAGACATTAAAAACACCCAGAAAAAAAATCACATATGTACATATTTGTTTACCTACACAGAAACTCTGCTGTGACTTGATGATAAGCTTCATGCTTGAAATAATAGAGGCCAGAAATGCTAAAAGAAAAATAAGGTCAACATAGAATTCTATAGCTATGAAGATATTCTCAAAAAATGAACGTAAACAAAGATATTCAGATAAAAGCTAAGAGGCTGTCTCTAGCAGAGCAACTTACAGGAAATACTGACAGAAGTCCTTCAGCCTGCAGAGAAACGACACCAGATGGGAATGTAGATCTATATGAAGTAATGAAGAGAACTGGAAATGACAAATACAGTCAACTATAAAACACCATTTTTTATCTCTTAATTTATTTTTTGAAATGACTTAAAAATAGTAACAAGTTGGGTTATATTGTGCCTAGATATGAAATATATGATGACCTGATACAGGAAATGGAGAAAGTAAATGTAAATATACTATCTTAAGTAAAATAGTGTAATATTATTTTACTTTATTTTTTTTTGAGTTGGAGTCTCACTCTGTTGCCCAGACTGGAGTGCAGTGACCACTCCCGGCCACCGCAGCCTCGACCTGTTGGGCTCCAGCGATCCTTCCGCCTCAGCCTTCCGAGTAGCCAGAATTACAGGCACACGCTACCATGCCCAGCTGATTTTTTGATTTATTGTAGAGATGAGGTCTCGCCAAGTTGCCCAGGCGGGTCTCGAACCCGCGGGCTCAGGCAATCCACTCACCTCAGCCTCCCAAGGCGCGGGATTACAGGCTGAGCCACCGGGCCTGGCTTATTGTAGCTTTATAGTAAAGTTTGAGGTCTGGAAGTGTGATGCCTCCTGCTTTGTTTCTTTTGCTAAGGATTGTTTTGGCTACTTGTGGTCATTTATGTTTCCATATGAATTTCTGTATTGTCATTTCCAGGTCTGAGAAGAATGAAGTTGGCAATTTAATAGGTATTGTGTTGAATCTGTAGATTGCCTTTGGTAGGATGGACATCTTAACAATGTTGATTTTTCCTATCCATGAGCATGGAATAAAACTTACTACCTTACTACACAGCTATAGTATTCAAGAGAGTGTTATATTGGTAGAAAGACACATTGATAAATGGAACA
>CAUYQG010006790.1:0-14015 GCA_963574415.1 Tarsius wallacei
CTGCCAACTCCAGGTCTGACAAAGCTTAACATCTTGGATCTACAAGGAACTCAAACATGCTGAAAAGAAAAAAAAAAACAAACAACCCCATTATAAAATGGGCAAAAGATTTGAACAGACACTTCTCAAAGGAAGACATCCGAGCAGCCAACAGACACATGAAGAAACGTTCAACCTCACTAATCAACAGGGAGATGCAAATCAAAAGCACTCTGAGATACCACCTAACTCCAGTCAGAATGGCAATTATCAATAACTCAAAAAATAACAGTTGCTGGAGAGGGTGTGGCGAAAAGGCAACACTTCTACACTGTTGGTGGGAGTGCAAACTAGTGCAACCTCTGGGAAAACAGTATGGCGATTCCTAAAAGCTCTAAATATCGACCTCCCATATGACCCCACAATCCCCTTACTGGGAATATACCCTGAAGAACTCAAATCATTCTATCTGCACACGTATGTTTATTGCAGCATTGTTCACAATAGCAGGAACCTGGAAGCAACAATGCTGTCCATCAAAAGAGGACTGGATTAAAAAAAGTGGTACATATACACGATGGAATACTACACAGCCATAAAAAAGAACAAAATCATGAATTTCACGGCAACCTGGATGGAACTAGAATCTATAACACTGAGTGACCTCTCACAGAAACAAAGATCTGAGTATCACATGTTCTCACTCATATAGTGAACCTTGAACATCCAACATAATACTATAAGAAAATGACTGATGGTAGTGGGAAACTATGGGGAGGGAAGGGGAAGGGAGATGGGATTAACGGTACTCAATATCTGTCTGGGGACGGGGAGACACCTCTTATCAACAAGGGTGCCTGAATGAAGCATATTTGTATACCTAACCCTTAACTGTACCCCACAACATCATAATAAAAAATATTGATTATTAAAAAATTTAAAAAAAAAGAAAACAAGTCAATCCCCAGTCCCCAGCCCCAGTAGTTCTCCCAGGTCTGTTCGTATCACCCCAAACTTAGCATTGTCAAGACCACAGCAGAGACTAAGAAAGAGCTTAGTGCAGAAGGGTTTTGCCCTGACAGGATGCCTGCCAGTCTCTGCCAATTGTCTGGAGTCCCTAATCCAAGAATTTCAACTGGATTGCTACTTAATTCGGTTGGTTATCTTAAGAGGCTAATTATAGCACTTTATTGACCATATCTAGAGGAAGCTCCATCTCTGAAGCAGTCTCCCCTGTTCCTCCCGAAGTGGTATATGCAATAACGGTGCCTTCCTGCAGAGCTGAGAAATTTGCACAGGTGACAGATTCAGTCACCAGGTCTTATTTGAAACAGCTTTTCTTTCTTACCCAACATATTTTAAACCTCTCAATTATCATGCCCCCTTGGTAATGAGCTTGAGTTCTGAGTACCTTGGTGCTGTTGAGGTGGGCTATCTGATAGCATGGTTGCTAACATTCACTCAGGAGCAGGTATACCAATCCTGTACCACAGCAGCTGCTTTTTTTTTTCTTTCTTTCTTTTCCTGAGTCAGAGTCTTGCTCTGTCGCCCTGACTGGAATGCAGTGGCATGTTCACGGTCACCACAGCCCCAACCTGCTGAGCTCAGGTGATCCTTCCGTCTCAGCCTCCCAAGTAGCAGGAAACACAGGCATACACCACCACACTCTATTAATTTTTTTTTTATTTATTGTAGAGCCAAAGTCTCGCCATGTTGCTTAGGTAATCCTCTCGGATCCACCTTCCAAAGTGCTGGTATTACAGGCGTGGGCCACTGCACCCAGCCTGGATTTGGTGCAATTTTTCCCCTTTCCACATTGGCTCCAACTGAAGAATTACACCCAACAGATTACTGAACAGAAACTACTATTCCAAGCCCTCTGTGGAGCTCTGAGAGAATCCACATTTCCTCAGCTTTGAATGCTCCAGGCCTGGAGAAGTCTTTAATCTACTCCATCTTCTTCCACAGCAGTGTTCCCCTGTTTCATTTGACTTGCTTTTCCCCCATTGTTCTCCTACTTCTTTAAGACTCACTCTCATTTCTAACTGCTTCCTAAATGGGTTCCTTTTCCTCTCTACCACAAGTAGATCAAGTACTATTTGATGAAAAATATGTGTTTTTTAAATTTTATCATAAAAATGTTAAATCATAGAGAATGTTTTTAAATGAATATCCTTAAAACCACTACCTAGATTCAACAATTATTAACATTTTGTCATATTTGCTTTACCCAACTATTTATCTATATATTGCTCAATTAATTTAAATTACATATATGACACATCTTCCCTAAACGTATCAGCATGCAAAGCAAAAATAAAGATATTATCCTCCACAATAATCAGAGCACTATCACAGCTAACATTACAAATACTCCCTAATATTTAATATGCTGTAAAAAATTCAAATTTCTGCAACTTTTCTTTAAAAAGTTTTCAGCTATTTGTTCAAACCAGACTCGCCAAGGGCCATGTATTGCAGTGGGTTCTATATAACACATTTCCCACCTCCATGTTTGTTTTTTCATGACATTGACTTAAGAAACCAGGGTCAACAGTCTTGCATGTCACGTGTTCTGGATTTGTCTCTTTCCTCATGGCATAATTAAACTCATTCTTCTGTCTTCTATCTACATAACTGGAGGTTAGATCTTGCATAAATATTTTTAGCAAGAATATTTCACAGGTGAAGCTGTGAACTTCATATTAGATCACATCAACAGGCACAAAATGTCTGTTTCAACCAATATTAGTGATGTGTGAAGTTTGACCACTGTGTTACAGAGAAAGCAGCAAGATCTCTCCATTGTAAAATGGCTTCTCTCTTTGTGACTATAAGTAATGTACATGTTGCTATTCTTCCATCATGAGACTATCCAGCTCTCCATCAACCTTTTGTCTAACAGTTTTGCCATCCAGCAATGATCCCAAGTCACTTATTTTATTAACAGCTGCAAAATGGTGATTTTCTAATTCTATTAGTCCTTCTACATTTACAGTATAGTATTAACTTCATTTTTAAAAAAGTTTTAAAATAAAAAGTTCATTCTTAAAAAAAATAAAAAGAATTCTGGGAGGACACTTGACAAGGAGATGACTCTCTCTCTCTATATATATATTTATATATATATGTATGGTATACAAATATATAAATATGGGGGTGCCAAAATTATGCATACACATTTTAAGAGATGTTGTCTATGTATTACTTTTGGATGTTGAATTAAATTACAGTAGCAGTGTGTAGTGTGATGTTTGTTCAACCGTGCTTCAGCCATTTTCTTTGACTGTCCTGCCTGTCACATGGTGACACTAACTTTCATTTTATTAATGCCATCTTTTGATAGAATGTGATACTTAAAATGTGTATGCGTTATTTTGACACCTTCTGTGTGTGTGTATGTGTGTGTATACACACACACACACACATATACATACACACATATACACTATCCACACAATGTGGCTATTTAGAGTTCATTAAAGAGTATGTGTGTGTGTGTGTGTGTGTGTGTGTGTGTGTGTGTATACATATATTGTGTATGTATAAATGTATATACATATATTGTATATTTATATATGCATGAATTGTATAATTGCTAGGTAATTGATCAAAACAAATTATTCTAAACTATTCTTTTCTCTAAATTAAACCAGTATCAGAAGAAACCATATCTTAAGTTTTATCAGTTGTCTTTTTATTTGTTTGCTTATAATCCAACAGCATTTTGTTGAGCAGAAAGTACATATACGATTGCCTCCAGTTTACACTGTGGTAAAGAAGATCAGAAAGAAAGTTAGAGAGGGGCCCAAGAAGTACAGAAAAAAAAAAAATCTAGATGCTGAAAATGGAAGCTTGAGTTCACCCAAGTCACAAACCAAATTTTATATTGCAAACATAAAAGCAAATATTTTCTTGGAATTACTAAAATGCCAGGCAATTTAACATAATATCTTCTATATCACAATAATACTGTTAAATACACACTATTTTATTATCCTTCTTTTACAAAGAAATCAAGACTTACAGATGTTAAATAATTTGATAAAAGGTTTATATCAGGGAAAACATGAAGTAGAATTTCAATCCACACAATGTGGTTATTTTAGAGCTCATTAAAGAATATATTTTCTATATGTGGCCAATATTAATTTGATCATTATTATACTATCTCAGGAAGAGAGCCTAGAATTTTAATTAACACCAAAATATGCTTTACTCTATGCAGTAGATGGCTTTGGCTTTGCGGTGAACGCTGAAAAACAGTAGTCTACCAGAACTACTGTCATCTAAAATAAACTTTCAGGTTTATATAAGTCCCATCTCACACTCTAATTTCAGAAGAAAAATTATGAGGATTGTATTGATTATCTGGTAGATGATTACAATTTGATAAAATATAAACATTTATTTGTTTAAAATGTATTTGTATTTAATTTTTAATTTGTTTATGTTCTAAGGGAATATAACCTATTTTTGGACACAAAGAATACACATGAAGTACATACATATCTTTCTTAGAAACAGTATGATATATTATTTAAATTCTAAGTCTACAAGTATTATAGATAGTAAATAGATATCAGAAAATGTGTGAAACAAACAATGAGCCTTTTGGAAAAAGTAAAATATGCATTTAATTAGAAAATTTTATCAGTGCAAAGCAAATAAGTAATATGATTTTATAGCTTAAACTACATTTTGTTTTAACTTTGCAATGATAAAATTCAGGGATATTTATTTTATGCAGATATTAATTTATTCATTCATTTGGGAAAGATTTAGTACACAATTATGATTTAAAAGTCTACCTGGTCAAATCTGCACTAGTCAGACATATATCTACTCTTCTATTGCAAAATAGACTGTATTTGGTGTACTATACCAGGCTTATGTCTATAATTGTATATTAAAATATTTCACTCCAGTTAAAAATTGAGAATCATATCATACAAAAAATTTATGGGCTATAAATACCTATTTTTTCATCATTCTCACTCCAAAATTCTTTAATTATGAATTATATAAAATGCATTGTTTTACTTCCTTGTGTTTATAAATTCTTTTCAGGTAAACATTGGTAATTCAAATGAAAACTACCTAACATAGTGCTATGTTATATATTTTTAAAATAGTCATTTCAGTTAATACATTAAAAATAGTGCTTTGTATTAGCAGACAGATAACTTAGCTGCATATATTATGTGAGTGTCTTTGACAATTATGTATAAATTAAAGTTTTACAATGAGATATTTAACCATTTGGTCCATAACAATATTTATATTTATACCAAGATTGGTCATTTCCTTTCCAGAATTTATCTATGTCAATAATTCAGTAAAGATTCTGTTACTTGACAATTAAAATAAGTAATACTAATGTCATTTTAATGATTGTTTACAGGATTTTGAAAAAATTATCACAACATAAACTTAAATATTTTCTATATTAGATATATTTTATCAGAAATTATATTAATACAAATGTACCATGTTAAGGTGGATTATCACTTCACTAGCCCAATTTATGGCTTTGTGGGGCTAATAGTATCCAGCTAAGTGATCATTAATATCCCATTGCCTGATTCTCTCTTCCAAGAAAGTATAGCACAACTGACACCATTTACTCAATACATATAATTATCTGCTGCATGTGATATGACAGCTTCAGAATTAAGGATCTATATTATAGAACTTCTATTAAGTTTGCCGTAAACCTCAAGCAGCATTTTTCCTACCACACGTAACTCTAATATTATGGGATTTTTCTGGGTTATATGACCCAAAACGTAGACTACATGTGCTGCACTATGGAATTTCTCCTAAGTCCTTTCTTGACCTGGGCCCCAATAAATCTTTATCCCATAGTAAATGCATCTGAGCAGTAGGTTGAGATGTAGAATGTACTATCTCCAGAACTTGAAAAGGCCTACCAGATTTTGTGCTTCTTACTAAGAGGAGGAATGGAGTGTAAGACATTTTTCTTAACTTTGCAAGAAATACACCAGCGTGCAACAGGATTCTTAAAAACTTTATTGAAGTGCTGGATAGCTGAGTATTCATAAAGTGACCTCTAACTTTTCAAAGAACATGTATTTTACAAAGACCTCTAATGTGTTTGCCACATCTTTCTTTTATGATCCAATTTAATGATGTTAAGAATGGACCAATATGATGTTCTGTGGAATATCCAGATAGTTCAGATCCCTTTGGTCTATACTATGGCAGAGGGCAAACAAATTGTCACAGCCTTTGGGCAAAACTGTTAACATTCATCTTTGGTTCATACCATGTTTTGAGAGGACTGGCAGAAATGATACTTCAAAGTCCACAGCTGCAACAAGAACTCACATGCGGAATTAACTGGGAATATGATGGGAACAGGCACTGTTGCATGCTTAGGTCAGTTGCTCTTATATCTGGCATTGCCCTCGAATGTGACATTGCTTTAGGTTACTCTCCTGGATGGAGATAGGAAATAGGCAGATTCACAATATTTATACCTCTACTCCACAGACCTCAAAATCATGTGAGTCTCTACTAATTACCAAGCCTGTCTGTTGCAAATACACATTAGCTATATCTATGTTATATATTTCATACATTATACAATATATAATAAATATAAAATATATACTATCAGAAAAAATATACATAAACACACACCTTGCTGGCACTTGAGAGCAATTAAAATTGTAAGCACTTTGAATTGATATTATATGAAGTACAGAGCAGTTTTAGAATTTTGATAAGGTAAATGACATTATTCTTCTTAAAATACTCTGTCTCTTATTTTGAGATTATTCTATAGGAAGTGAAGTATGAAAGCATTAAGTTCAATGAAGAACCTAATGCAGAAAACAAGGAAGAAATTATGGTTGATGTAACTTGGAATGCTAGCATTGGAGTGGGTGATTAATGGTCAAAACTTGATGTAAATAAAATAATCGAAGAACAACAGCTCTGGCTCAAGAGAGGAAGTGCTGAATTTCAGAAGTGACCGGATAAGACATGGAGATTAAATTTAATGTGTTTTTTTTTTGCTCCGAATTAATATATTTATTTATTTTTATATTAAAGATGTGGGGTACAATTCAGGATAAGGTATACATGTGGACATCCTACAGGTAAAGTTTGGATCTCCCTTTGGTCCCCACTCTGCCTGGCTTGAGATCAGGTATCTTATTGATGTTATGTTACCCTCTCCACACCCCGGCAGGTTCCTAATTTAAAAATTTTAAAAATAGATAAAACAATAAAACACTACTAAAAATCAACAAAGAATTTTATTGAGAAAATTGAGAACATCTGAATATGTACTGTATGTTGGAAAATGCTGTCACACTAATGTAGAGGTTCCTGAAATGAAAAATTTATGTTATATTTATGTAGGAAGACTATCCTTGTTCTTAAACAATACTTGCTGAAGTATTTCAAGGTGAAGTGTCACAGTATATGCAATGACCTCTTAGATGAATCAGCAAAAAAATTTTAAAAGGATGAGCACAAAAGTAGATCACTATTGGATATATTCTGAAATACAGCAAAAGTACTTTGCTGTTAAGCTGAATGTATTCTGCAAGATAAACAATATTCAAGGCAAATGATAATGTTATGGACTGAACCATACAGGATGAAGTTGCCATCAATAAGATGGAAAAGAATGCGGGACGAGGTAGGTTTTGAGGGAAGAACAATACTCATTTGCTTTCAGACAATTTAAGTTTAAGCTGCTTATTAGTCACCTGATTAGTGACAAAGAGTATATGATTACTTTTTAGACATTTGTAGTTAGAGCAAGTGTTCACAATTCAAAACAAAGATTTCTATATCATTTCATACTGATGCTACTTAAAGCAAAAGGCTAGATGAACTCATAAAAAAGTGAGTGGGAAAAAGAAGTCACAGGATAAAAGGCTGTCATTCTCCTCCAATAGTTATGTCTGATTGTAGAAAAGATGTAGAAAAAGGAAATATACACTCATTAAAAATATTTTTTCCAAAGATAATATATTCAACAGTAATTTGGAAATTTAAAAAAGCCAATTCTCTCTTTTCCATAAGCACTGCAGTAGATATGAAGTGATAAAGACGATTTCAAAATTACTAAGTCATTCAGTAGATATTGGAAGCTGAGAACAGACACATCAAAACACAAATTAACATAACTATTTCATCAAAACGCAAATTAACAGACCTATTTTCAGTTGCATCTCACACTATTGATTGCTCTTATACCCAAAGATGTTATATACATAGATACGCTCTGAGTAAACCCCGGTGCTAGCTCATATTAAGCATGTGAAATGTTAGATACAAATAGTGTATTTTTCTGAAGACTGTTTAAGAACTTCATATTAGCAAGAAAAAATAGTAGAAGTAATGGTTATATATAATGATTACTATAAACACAGACACACATAAATAAATAATAAAGTATATAGGCTATCCTATGTGTAAAATGTATCTGATTAATAATTTCCTAAATGTTAATGACACTACTCAATATTTATTGAGCACTCATTATATGATATGTATTGGGCTTTACTTTTTTGTGCGTGTGCAAAAGATGTCCAAGACATGTTTTCTTCTTTTGATAATCTTACAATCTAGGAAGAAAAGCACATATAAAATTAACAATATCTAAATATTATTGCAAACATAAGAATATTTAAGGTCCTATATAAATATAAGTAAAAATTTTATTTATTAAAAACACATACAATATAAATAAAAAGAGGGGTAAAATCTCACCTCTGCTCATAGACCTTGTGATATAAATTTGTGAATAGTCACTTTATTTTGTTTTTATTACCCATATGTTTTTTATTGGAGTGTTATTTTAGGAGAAATAGATATAATCATTGAGCGACTAGTTGAACACATGGGTAATGCTTTGATTTAAATTCTAAGATCAACACTCAGAGGCAAGGGCACTGCTGGAATTCTATAGAACAAGCATGTGTACACACCACCAGTGGCCAAATGACCCAGGGGTGTTCATGTGCAGTTTTCTTTCCAGAAGTATCAGAGGGGTTTCAGCAAAGTTGTAACCACCATGTAACCTAGACCTACATCTCTTCTTTCTAGTAAGTTCAAAGAAATCTCTATAATCAGTTCCTCGAAATTGGAAGTGTGCCCACTGTGAGAAAAGTGATGAATGTTTGTTTACCTGCTGAGTGGAAAAATTGAAAAATATCAACCTAAGGAAATATTTGTTTTGATCTTATATTGTGCTTGGTGATTATGCAGCAACTGGGAACTGCCTGTATGGCGAGAAATCAGGAGGCGGCCTCACACTCAAGAGTTCAGGGCTGGCAAACAGATATTACTTTGCTGCCAAACATTTTTCTACTCACCAGATAGCAGGGTGGTTCCAGAATATTTATGCACTCTGCAGCTGCAGCTTGGTTTATAACTCAAATACTGGAGTGAATCTCCACATCTCTATGCCTCAGGTATATAAATAGAAACTGGCTAAAGAAGGAAACTTTTAAATTTAGTCTTTTTAAAACTATGGTTTAAGAGCCAAAATTTTTATAAAGAACATGTTTGGGGGTGTGAGGAGGAGATTTTGAACAATTGCAGACTTTTTAAATCACACAACTTCAAGTATTCCAGGAAGCTTCATGTTTATCATAAACCTCTTGGCATATGTCCTGAAAAAGTTATACTTCTGTTTAAATATTACATAATTTAGTTAAATTGTGTTGTTACATATCCAAAAATAAAAGATAAATCATCTTTGAAGAGATGAAAGAAAATAAAATTATTAGCTTAGAAAAGTAGACTACAAATATAGAGAAAGGTAAGTTACAAATTTGCAGATGAGTTTTCAATGTATATGGACAAGTAGTTTGTGTGTTTCAAGTAAAGAAAATAAATATAACACAAAATAGGCAGAGGCTTCACATGGCACAGAGGAACTGAGTCCATGAAAAGTAAATAGAGTTCAAACAGGAGATATAAGGAATTACATATATTTCCCTAAGAGAATCGTCCCATTCAGCAACCATAATTAAACACTAACATGTAGAAAAGTATCAGAATACGAGTTACACATGGATCAGGAGGCTAGCAAGTTTTGTTCATTGCTATGTCAGCAGCACCTAAAATAGTATATGGGTTATATGGTGCTAACTACATATTTGTGGATATTTTAATGAACGACCAAAGCTGAGGAGATGAGAGTTTATAAAGGAACAGAAAAGAAAAACAAAGAAACGGTTTGCAACAATATAAAAACATTCATCTAATACAAGTTAAAAATAAATACCAAGTTGAGTCTTAGGACACATTAGATAAGGTACTTAAAATTTGAGATGCTGCTAAATACCCCATCACCTTATACCAGGGCCTGGATATAGAATTCACAATTTTTCTGGATCCATATTTCTTTACCTTACTGCATCGCTTCCTCCCGCCTGCCTTTTTAATAACAATGTCTAATATTTTCTGTTCCTCTTAAAATTTACTGTGTATTGCATTCACTTAGGGATTGGTTAGCTAGTTAACTAGTTACATAAATCCATTATTACTATGTTGATATGACCAACATTGGAAAAAATACATCTAGTTCTTCCTGGTATATATATGGCCTATAAATTGTCAGATATACAGAGAGATAGATGATTAATGATATATAGAGGGATAGATAAACATGTATTCATAGATAGTTGATAGATATTAATATACAGGTAGATTTAAATATTTAAAAGTCCTCAAGCTTTCAAAACTGAAACAAGGAATACTCCAGTCCTCTAGGAGTCTGTTAAAAATGGTTTCATTAACAGAGTCCTCCCGTTATTTCCAGATCATGTTTTTAAACTCAAGCGATATCCACAGTTACTTATAAAAAGTGATGCTACATTAATAGTGATAGTGATATAATGTCCAGGTTCTCCTGAGATAATTTTCTCTCTGCATAATAAACTTGGGGAAAAGAGAAAACCCAGAGCTCAAATGGATGTCAAGTTCTAGATCATATAAAGATTAAAATACTTTTCTTTCATTAGGCCATTATGAATTCACTGGAAATTTTGGCAGGAAATATTTCAATTATTATGTATGATAGTCATTGGCCATTCATCTTTATCAGTCCAATTATTCATTTTAATGATTACAGAATGCCATAGAGTTCTATCCACAGTTTAAATTGTTCTGACTTGCAAAGGAAATGGTGTTACTTATTGTTTCAAAAGTGTCTTGAAAATGAGTTATGGCTATATTTCCTCTAGGGATTTTATCATTTCAGATTATAAAAATACATTAATCTCCAAAGTCTTAAATATTGGCTTTTTGTAATGAATTACTCACAGATCATCCTTTGCACAATGCCACTCTGGAGAAGAACTTAAATCATTTATGTTCCTCTTATTCTCACCCATTTAGTTGACCAATGGCAAAGCTCTTTGCCACAGAGGTCAGACAATTCAGCAAAGGCTCTATAGATGAGGGGAGCTGTGTCTGAATTCCAATGAATACTTTTAATTATGGACTAGTGTATTATCCATTCTACTCGTGGTTTTTCAACTTCATTGAGGCCACTGAAGAGATAACTTAGTGAAATTAGAATTTTGGAGTCTCCAAACACTGGCCCTGGTTCCAATGGACATTACGCTTTATTCTATCCCATGTTCTTCTTTTTCAGTAAATTTTGCTAAAAAAATGTTTAGTTTGTTAAAATGTTCAGAAAGTTATATACTAAAAAATATGACATGCGGAGATTTCTATATACATACCTCCTCTCAGCACAGGAACCACCACCCACATGGACACATAGAAGAAACTATGTAACTAAAAATGATGGTATAAATGTTCCTTGTTAGATACCAAGATAATTTCTGATCATTACTTTCTAAAATTTTGTTTTTGATCAGTAAAAGATGTCAGTAGATCATATCATTTGGAGAATATCTCGCAAGAAAGCAAATAGGAAAAGAGTCTCAGGTGGTTGTGAGAGCACAGATGAATGTAAACCAAAAGCATTTGTTGGTGAACTTCCAATACAAGGAAAAAAGAATAGTTGATAAACAGACTCCCGGAATTCTTAATAAAAAAAAAAGAAGAAGAAGAAGAAGAAAAAGAAGAAGCATGAATGATAGTCTAAATCAAATGAGAAAAAGATTTGTGAGTATAAACTATTAAAGTATGTTGAACAGAAAAGTTTGTATGTGCTCCAGAGTGTTTAATTACGACTAAGGGTAGCATAGGAAATGCATAGCAAGTCAAACTTTCCCTTCTGGTTTGGCTTCTGAATCTATGTATGATTAATTCCTCAAATCTCTAGAACAGATTCTTACAATAATAAACACTAATCTACCAGTTGTTCATCTAGTCTTGATAGTGGCTAGCACTATCAAATTGATGGAAAAACACATTATCTACTCCCTATGACTTGATACTCATCCTAATTGTACCTACTTGTTATTTTCAAATGAGATACAGCATCAGGATCTGTCTCCTTCAGAAATTATTGTTCTGATTGATATCCACTTGCTTGTGGGACTCTATAATATTATTAATTTTCCCATTCTTTGTATATAAGTTCAAGAATCCTCAGGGTCATGGCATACTTTAATTATGGTATTTATTCATATGATTTTAGAGTTCATCAATTATTTTCCTTAAAATAACTTTATTTTTTAGTATAAAATTGCTGTAGTGAATTCCACTTTCAGCCATGAAAATGTAATTGGCACCAGATTTGCTATCTTGAAAAAGTCAACTCTGAAACTGGACAAAATTTATGAGGAAACTACTTTTGTAGGGATTGAACAACAAGCTTTGCCAATTGTATTCATTAGCAAAAGCAAATACATAAAACGGACCCCATGCTCACTCCTTAATAGATCTGTTAATCTCTTTGTAGGCCCTTTGGAGCTGGGAGTAGATAAGTAAACCCCAAATGAGACACGCAGCTCACTGAGTTTATGAAGCTGCTGAAGCTGATGGAATGTGTAAGGCAGAATATGTATGAAGAGGAGGCTGGTAGGGGAAGATCCCAGAGTCTTCATCACAATACATGAAAGGGGTCTTGGTTAAAGATTGAACTATAGCTACAACATGGGAGATTCTACAGAGACATAAGAATGCTAAAATTATCTTCAAGGTGAGATCGAGCTGTATTAACACAACTCATTGCAAAGACAACACAACGGCAGAATTACCCAGAGAAACTTTAACACAATCATCAAAGTGGTTAATAGAAGCCTGAGGCAAGGAATTGATATTATAGTCTAGATATTTAAGGATAATCTGATCAGTACAAAGAATTGAAGACAAGTGTACAAATAAGAAAGCATGAATAGACCATATAGACAAATGTTGAATGTTTAGAAGAAATTGTAATATATAGCAATGCATTACAATTATTGAGACAATATGGTTAAAGGGTATTGAGATTTGTGAAATAGTGTCTAGTGTAAATATGAATTATTAGAGAGCAAAAGTGGAGAGGGACACACGTCCAACAACAGCCTCCAAAAAATAATTTTTAAAAAGCTATTAAGTTGATTTTAAAGCTCTATATGAGGTTCTAGACTAAGGTAAGCAGAATTCTAGGATGGCCCCAACATCCTACCACATGGTCTATATCTTCTGTACAATCTCGCCTCCTTGAGTATGGTTGAGTGTGTGAATTTATCAGGATATAGCTGCATTATACGGCAAAGTTAAAGAAACTTTGTAAATATAATTGAACTCTAAAATAGTTGACTTTCAGTTCATCAAAGGGAGATTATTCGGGATGAGCGAAAACTGATCAAAAGAGAGGATAAATTATAGATATTACAAACAGGATCAGACTATGTTTTATTTTGTTTGTTTGTTTGTTTGTTTGTTTTGAGTTGGAGTCTCACTCTGTTGCGCAGACTGGAGTGCAGTGGCCGCTCCCGGCCACCACAGCCTTGACCTGCTGGGCTCCAGCGATCCTTCCACCTCAGCCTTCCAAGTAGCTGGGACTACAGGCGCGCGCTACCACACCCGGCTAATTTTTTGATTTATTGTAGAGATGAGGTCTCACCAAGTTGCCCAGG